>CM042258.1:5029713-5117213 GCA_023566225.1 Romanogobio albipinnatus
CATGCTTCCTTCTGCTCCACAGCTCCGCCTCCAAACACACAGCAGGAATAAATATCAATATTTAAAACATCGGGTTTCATGTACCTGTGCGAACATGTACTGTTTTTGTAAATGTGGTAGTAGTTTCTCATGAAGACTTGCGGATCATATTTCACCCCAAAATAAAATTATAATAAAGAAAGAATACGCAATATTGCACAAAAAGAAGAAGAATATCCCATTACTGTAATGTTTGACCTTTGAGTTACTGTAAAACTTTGAAACTGTATTATGGTAACAAATAATGCAATACTATTTTTTTAAATTAAAATCAGCATAAATTATTAAAACAAATACTACCATGAAGTATAAATACTTTACAATTTACATAATATATACATTTTTGTTTTGACATTACAGTAATGGAAATAAACGAGGCGTTTCATGCGTGTGCCTTTTCCCTCCCAGAATTCTCTGCAGGCTCAATGTGGCAGAAAATGTGCTTAAATTGTCCCTCTCTACATGCAAAATATAATCTATTTTTCCATTGATTTTGAGGTGAAATATGACAGGTTTCATACGAACACATGCATCTGTACACCCAGAGTCTTGAGCTCCTGAATAGGGAAACACCCAAACGTCTGCTGACTGCGTTAAAACACGCAACGAATGGGCACAGAACCACACACACACACACACACATATATATATATATATACATACCAAGAGGAAACAGAGCTACACGGCTTGTGTTTTTTGCATAGGGTCTGGACAGAGGGAATCAAACAGCAAGCTCTGCCATGAAAGGCCTGTTTCAGTTCACACACACACACACACACACACAACACAACGGATGGAACAGATCACGGAGAGCAAAGAGAGGTGCAAAAGAACAAAAGGAACGAGGATGAGGATGGGAAAATGTGGCAGTTTTGTGTGTATTAATCCTCTGGGTGATGGTCGATCCGGTGTTGATATTCCAGATCAGGCTTTGATTGCAGTCCGTCATACGTTTAATTGTTTTTAACTCTATCGTTTGATAAAGACTCGTAGGGTAAATCTCATGAACATGTCCAGGTTCAAACGAGAAATAATAATATCCTTCATTTTTAAAAGATTTTCATGGCAACCATTTTTCCTCTAAACTCTCATTACTTTATGCAAAAAAGAAAACGTTTTAAAATTCATTCAGGCAGACATTATATGCCAGATTTTAAAAGCAAAAAAAGCTGTTTTTGTGTTCCACCTCAGATTTGTATTCACATATTGGGGGGGGAATGCAAAAAACAAACAAAACAAAAGATTGGAAACATTTTAATATTTTTGAAAGTAGTCTCTTTTGCTCACCAAGGCTGCATTTATTTGATCAAAAATACAGAAAAATCTGTAAAATTGTGAAATATTATTAAAATGTAAAATAACTGTTTTCTATTTGAATATATTTTAAAATGTAATTTATTCCTGTGATCAAAGCTGAATTTATCATCATTACTCCAGTCTTCAGTGTCACATGATCCTCCAGAAATCATTCTAATATGATTTATTATCAGTGTTATTATCAACCTGTGATATTTTTTCAGGATCATTTGATGAATAAAGTCTTTTCTAACAATATAAATCTTTACTACCACTTTTTTAAAAATCAATTTAACACATGCTTGCTGAATAAAAGTATTAATTTCTTTAAATAAATAAAAAATACTGACCTCAAACTTGAACGGTAGTGTATATTGTTACAAAATTATTATTTTTTTAAACGTTTTATTCATCAATGAATCCTGAAAAAAGTATCACAGGTTATAAACAAATATGAAGCAGCATCCAACATTGATAAATCATCATATTAGAATGATTTCTGGAGGATCATGTGACACTGAAGACTAGAGTAAAGATGCTGAAAATTCAGCTTTGCGTCGCAGATATAAATTATATTTTAACATGTATTCAAATAGAAAGCCATTCTTTTAAGTAGTAATAATATATCATAATATTTCTGTATTTTTGATCAAATAAATGCAGGTTTGATGAGCAAAATTCTTTCAAAAACATAAAAAAATAGTAATGTTTCCAAGCTTTTGACCGGTACAGTAATGAGAATTATTGAGAATTTAATTTTAATGCTAAACAATTTCTTTTTCTTTTATTTATTCTGGAGTGAAGTGTAACCCTGACGTATTTTCATGAGATTTACCCCATAAGCAACATGATGGACAGCTGATGGAGCCTTTAAAGAAAAGAAAAACTCATGCGTTATCCATAAAGGCTTTCCGCATGCCATCCGCAATGATCTCCAGTGCTTCTGATGAAGGGAAAGAACATAACACCAGCCGCCTGATGATAATTATTGCATTTCTTTGTTGTGTACTTCAAAAAAAGGAGAGAGAGAGAGAGAAAAAGCAGGGAACTCTTGACGTAATTCTCATTTTCCATTTCTTGGAGCGCGTTTATAAAGTGGACGACGGGAGAGGTTAGTGCTTCGAACAACACGGACATGCACTCGTTCTCTGTAGAAACACCACAGATTCACTTGGAAGAGTAGGACACTCACTTAAAGAGGAAGCATGCAAACGTTTAAGAGAAAAAACATCAATTTCTCCCTGTCCAACTTCACTGAGAGAAATCCTTCATCTTGACGCAGGTACAGGAACGTCAGCCTGTGTTTCTCCATCCGCGCTCCGTATGGCTTCGTTCACCTCCGTGTGAAAGCTGCTATTGCCGTAGTTTGAGTCAGGGAGGGAAACTCTCGTATAAAAGGAAAGTTAGAAAACAAAAAAACAAGAGAGGTTTCCATGATGTGAAAAATGAGGAGGCACAGTCACTGATGCACAGTCCAGGGGTTAAAATGTCACTAAGGGATTTTTCGGCTTCATTTCCGATGCTTTTCCAGTTTTTTACTCTTGGCCATTTGCTTGGAGAGATCCAGGCCGGAGCGGATCCCGGCCAGGTGCAAGAGAGACCCGGCCGCCTCTTTCAACTCCTCGTCCAGTTCCGGTTTGGACTCGTGGCGGGCCCGTTTACCCGGAAGAGGGCACTTGACGGTGAGCGGGCGGCGAACGGGAAGCGAGGGCAGACGTGAGCTCCTCTCCTCCTCTGAGTCCTCGTCGCTGTGGAAACCCTCGCTGCCGGCGCGGCGGCCCTGGCCGGAGTCGCAGCCGGCCTCGTCCAGGGATGAGAGTGAGGACGAGGAGGACGAGGAAGAGCGAGACGAGCAGCGCTGGAAGGAGGAGCTGCTGTAGTTGTGGTCCTGCTTTGGGTCGCTGCTCACTAGGACCGAGTCCCGGCGTGAGAGGTCTATAGGGCTGTCCGGGTCACCTGTGGACCAAACCACAACAATGACAACATGGACGGCACACTCGTGGCGCAATGTTTCTTACATCATCATTTGTGTCACCCCAGGAGAATAGAGGCCCCCACTTTATATTAGGTGGCCTTAACTACTATGTACTTACATCAAAAAATAAGTACAATGTACTTACTGTGTTCAAATTGTATTGCAAAACACCTTTGCTGATATTGAGGTGGAATACGGGTTGAGTTAGGGACAGGTGTGGGGGTGTGGGTCAGTTTAAGGGTAGGGTTAGGGACAGGTGTGGTGGTATGGGTCAGTTTAAGGGTAGGGTTAGGGACAGGTGTGGGGGTGTGGGTCAGTTTAAGGGTAGGGTTAGGGACAGGTGTGGTGGTATGGGTCAGTTTAAGGGTAGGGTTAGGGACAGGTGTGGGGGTATGGGTCAGTTTAAGGGTAGGGTTAGGGACAGGTGTGGGGGTATGGGTCAGTTTAAGGGTAGGGTTAGGGACAGGTGTGGTGGTATGGGTCAGTTTAAGGGTAGGGTTAGGGACAGGTGTGGGAGTATGGGTCAGTTTAAGGGTAGGGTTAGGGACAGGTGTGGGGGTGTGGGTCAGTTTAAGGGTAGGGTTAGGGACAGGTGTGGGGGTATGGGTCAGTTTAAGGGTAGGGTTAGGGACAGGTGTGGTGGTATGGGTCAGTTTAAGGGTAGGGTTAGGGACAGGTGTGGGGGTGTGGGTCAGTTTAAGGGTAGGGTTAGGGACAGGTGTGGTGGTATGGGTCAGTTTAAGGGTAGGGTTAGGGACAGGTGTGGTGGTATGGGTCAGTTTAAGGGTAGGGTTAGGGACAGGTGTGGGGGTATGGGTCAGTTTAAGGGTAGGGTTAGGGACAGGTGTGGTGGTATGGGTCAGTTTAAGGGTAGGGTTAGGGACAGGTGTGGGGGTGTGGGTCAGTTTAAGGGTAGGGTTAGGGACAGGTGTGGTGGTATGGGTCAGTTTAAGGGTAGGGTTAGGGACAGGTGTGGGAGTATGGGTCAGTTTAAGGGTAGGGTTAGGGGCAGGTGTGGGGGTATGGGTCAGTTTAAGGGTAGGGTTAGGGACAGGTGTGGGAGTATGGGTCAGTTTAAGGGTAGGGTTAGGGACAGGTGTGGGGGTATGGGTCAGTTTAAGGGTAGGGTTAGGGACAGGTGTGGTGGTATGGGTCAGTTTAAGGGTAGGGTTAGGGACAGGTGTGGGGGTATGGGTCAGTTTAAGGGTAGGGTTAGGGACAGGTGTGGGGGTGTGGGTCAGTTTAAGGGTAGAGTTAGGGACAGGTGTGGGGGTGTGGGTCAGTTTAAGGGTAGGGTTAGGGACAGGTGTGGGGGTGTGGGTCAGTTTAAGGGTAGAGTTAGGGACAGGTGTGGGGGTATGGGTCAGTTTAAGGGTAGGGTTAGGGACAGGTGTGGGGGTGTGGGTCAGTTTAAGGGTAGGGTTAGGGACAGGTGTGGGGGTATGGGTCAGTTTAAGGGTAGGGTTAGGGACAGGTGTGGGGGTATGGGTCAGTTTAAGGGTAGGGTTAGGGACAGGTGTGGGGGTGTGGGTCAGTTTAAGGGTAGAGTTAGGGACAGGTGTGGGGGTATGGGTAAGTTTAAGGGTAGGATTAGGGACAGGTGTGGTGGTATGGGTAAGTTTAAGGGTAGAGTTAGGGACAGGTGTGGTGGTATGGGTCAGTTTAAGGGTAGGGTTAGGGACAGGTGTGGGGGTGTGGGTAAGTTTAAGGGTAGGGTTAGGTGTAAGGGAAGTGTCAACTGTGTAATTACAAATGTAACTACAGAAATTAATTACAGACGTAATTACATGCAGGTATTTTTTAAAATGCAAGTACAATGTATGTACACAATAAGTGCATTGTATCAAATGATTAATTAAAATGTTAGTACATAGAAGTTAAAGGCCATCTAATATAAAGTGGGTCCGAATAGAGTAAAGATATATCATTAATAGATATCACCATACTTCCCCGGTCGACTGATTACAATAAGAAATGCAAACAAGTTTTGTAAAATGTTGTTTAAAGAGGAGCTATTATGCCCTTTTTCAAAGTCTTGATTTTGTGTATGAATGGTATAATGGATGGGTGGATGGATGGACTGACAGAAAGACAGACAGGTGGATAGATGGATGGAACAGTAGATCGACAGACAGATAGATTTAGAATGAAAGAACAATATAACGATGGATGGAATGATAGACAAACAATATATAGAACGATAGATACACAGAAAGATGGGTAGAGAGAATGATGAATGTATGGACAGGATAGACGGAACGATGGATAGATAGAATGAAAGAACAATATAACAATAGCTAGATAGAACGATGGATGGATGGAATGATAGATTGATAGAGAGAGGAACGACAGATAGACCAACAGAACAATAGATAGATAGAAGGACAGATAGATAGAATGAAAGAATGATAGCTAGATAGAACGATGTATGGATGATGGAATGAAAGATCAAGAGAGAGGAATGATAGATAGATAGAACGATGGATGGAATGATAGATCAATAGAGAGACGAACGATAATGCATGAATGGATGGACGGACAGACAGACGGACATAGATGGATTGATGGATAGATAGACCAACAGATAGAATGGCAGATAGATAGAACGAAATAACGATAGCTGGATAGAACGATGGATGGATGGAATGATAGATTGATAGAGAGGAACGACAGATAGACCAACAGAACAATAGATAGATAGAATGCCAGATATATAGCTAGATAGAACGATGGATGGATGGATGATGGAATGATAGATCAATAGAGAGAGGAATGATAGATATATAGAACGATAGATAGAATAGAACGATAGATAGAACGAGGGATGGATGGATGGATGCAATAATAGATCAATAGAGAGAGCAACGATAGATAGAACGGCAGAACGATAATGCATGAATGAATGGACGGACAGACAGATGGACATAGATGGCTCGATGGATATAGACCAACAGTACGATAGATAGATAGATAGATAGATCGATCGATCGAGAGATAGAACGAAAGAACGATAGCTAGATAGAACGATGGATGATGGAATGATAGATCGATAGAGAGAAACGATAGATAGATAGATCGATAGATAGAACGATAGCTATATAGAACGATGGATGATGGAATGATAGATCGATAGAGAGAAACGATAGATAGATCGATAGATCGATAGATAGATAGACAGACAGATAGACATAGATGGATTGATGGATAGATAGACCAACAAAGCAATAGATAGATATATAGAACGATGGATGGAATGAGATATTGATAGATAGAGGAACGATAGATAGAACGACAGATAGATAGAACGAAAGAACAATAGATTGATGGATGGACAGATGGATAGATCAACAGAGGATGATTGGATGGATGAACGGATGGATGGATGCAAACAAGTTTTCTAAAATGTAGTTTAAAGAGGATGTTTTAAACTTTGTTTAGTTCCCGTCTCTGTGAAGCCCCTCCTTCTGAAAAGCACAATGTGCTCTGATTGGTCGGCTGGATCAGTGTGTTGGGATTGCTTAAGCGTTTCCAGCGTGTTTGGGAAATGTCCCGCCCCTTACCATAACCGGCAGTTTCAACACACTACTAACTAACTCAACCAGGCCCCGCCCCTTTATTCTGCATATGAATTATTTAAATGAGGAATATTGTGACGTGTGCGTTCCCGGAAGAAAACTCAAGACTACAATGGAGGCGTTTCAGGAGTTCAGAAACACTGACACTGATATAGAGAAGAACTCCCGCTGGAGGGACTTAAACAGCAACATTACACACTAAAGATGAACATGGAAAAAAGCAGAATATGCTCTAATCCAGAACAGAAATCTGAACATGGGATAAAGCCAGATTCTGGTTTCATTTAGTTGACATAAGTGTCAATCTGTAAACTGGCGTTATGAAACGCGTCATCAAGTGCTTTGATCCGCCCGTCATAATGAAGCGCTCTTATGATGGTGTATTCTGCTATGGGTGATTACGGCTCATTAGAGCTAGAGAACACTACAGTGACACGCTTAACGAGGATAAAGACGTGTGAAGGAAGTGCAAAGCTGCACTAATTACCAGCAAGAGCTTTTAGTCATTACACAGACATATTTTCAAAACCATCCGCATAAATAAAGACGCACACATGCCTTTCTGCATGAACCTGAACTAAACACCCCTCCACTGCACACGCAGACAAGAACTCACACACAGATTCACACGCCAACATCAATGTGATGGGGCACATGAGCATATCTGAGAGAGACAGATGGATAGATAGAACGATAGATAGAACGATAGATAGATAGATAGATATGATAGATAGATAGAAGGAACGAATGAGAATAATAGAGTGATAGAATGAACGATGGATTGATAGAACGATTAAACGATCATCTATCTATCTATCTATCTATCTATCTATCTATCTATCTGTATGTCTTTCTATTGTTTTATCATTCTATCTATCTATCTAGACAGACATAGATAGAATGATAAAACGATAGATAGATAGATAGATAGATAGATAGATAGATAGATAGATAGATAGATAGATAGATAGATAGATAGATAGATAGATAGATAGATAGATAGATAAAATGATAGCTAGATAGACAGATAGAATGATAGATAGATAGATAGATAGATAGATAGATAGATAGATAGATAGATAGATAGATAGATAGATAGATAGATAGATAGATAGATAGATAGATAGATAGATAGATAGATAGATAGATAGATAGATAGATAGATAGATAGATAGATGATCGTTTTATCATTCTTTCTATCATTCTATCTGTCTGTCTATCTATTGTTTTATAGTTCTATCTATCATTCTATCCATCTGTCTATCTGCCTGTATGTATGTATATCTATCTATCTATCTATCTATCTATCTATCTAGACAGACATAGATAGAATGATAAAACGATAGATAGACAGAACGATAAAACGATAGATAGACAGAACGATAAAACGATAGATAGATAGATAGATAGATAGAGCAATAAAACAATAGATAGATAGATAGATAGATAGATAGATAGATAGATAGATAGATAGATAGATAGATAGATAGATAGATAGATAGATAGATAGATAGATAGATAGATAGATAGATAGATAGATAGATAGATAGATAGATAGATAGATAGAGCGATAAAACTATAGATAGATAGATAGATAGATAGATAGATAGATAGATAGATAGATAGATAGATAGATAGATAGATAGATAGATAGATAGATAGATAGATAGATAGATAGATAGATAGATAGATAGATAGATAGATAGATAGATAGATAGATAGATAGATAGATAGATAGAGCGATAAAACGATAGGAACGAATGATAGATAGAACAATAGTGATAGACAGATAGAATGAACGATAGATAGATGGATAGACAGAACGCTGGATGGATGGATGGATGGACAGGTAGTCAGATAAGTGTCATACAGAAGGTTAGAGCAGATTATTGAGCGTTAGAGTGACAGATCGAGGTCTTCTCTCACATGGGTTAGCGTGGTGTCCGGGGGCCGAGTTCAACAGCATCATCGCAGTCGCGGCATCGATGTCAGACTCTGTAAAAGGACACGAGACACACAGCGGTCAGAGCACTGCTCAGTGTGTGTGTGTGTGTGTGTGTGTGTGTGTGTGTGTGTGTGTGTGTGAGAGTGTCTATGGAGGGAAATCAAGGGGCTGGAGTTTCTCTGTTTCCATGCAACCCTTCAGAAGATTTGAATAATTCATTACCAACCAGACAGAGGAGAGAGTGAACACAACTGCCACCATACTCAAGGTGACAGAGAAAGAGAAGTAATCACAATAGTCCAGCCTACATCCCAAAAAAACATTCACAGGGTTCTCATACTGTCTGACCAATGAATGTCCTTGATTTTGACAGAGGAGAGATTCTAATAAATAAAAAAATATATACAAAATAAATTATTTGCGCTGAGGCATGTTTTGAACAGCGCTGATCATGAGAGATCACGAAACATCATGTGGGTGAGATGTGTAAAGTGTACGCCGTTAAGTCTAAAAACAGACTTGATCCGGTTTCAAGCACACTGGAACATGCATGCTTTTATTTTTAAACCACTTATTCACCTGAAAAACACAGAAATGGCTCACCTTTGAGAGAGCAGTCCTGGAGGAAGAGGTGGCGTGCGGGTGAAAAGGCACTGACGGAAACACAGAGACACACGTAAGACATAAAGCAGGATCAGAAATCACTTACACTTATGAGCACAGAATGTAGGGCCCTATTTTATTTCCCCCCAAAATTTTATGGATTCCGTTTTTTTCCCCCCCATTTAATTTTTTTTGGACTCTTAAAGGTGCACTATGTAACATTTTTTCAGTAAAATATCCAAAAACCACTAGACCAGTGTTATATATTTTGTTCAGTTGAGTACTTACAATATCCCAAATGTTTCCAACACTTTGTAAATCGTGAGAAATTGTTATTTTACCCGAGGAACCGGGACATGTGTGGGCGTGGCCTGTCAATGACATCATATCTGCGTTCCCCTCGGTTTCCGGTTTTATTTTGCAGAAACGCTTTACTCTCACTGCAGTGTGAACAAGTGTCACAGCAGCCGCTGAGAGAACGCATATCACATCATCAACACACTCAGATGTGTCTAATATAGGCCTGTCGCGATTGGTCGATACAATCGACTGTGTCGACGCTGTTAATTAGTCAATGTGACATGGTGCATTATCCTGCTGGAAGTAGCCATCAGAGGATGGGTACATGGTGGTCATAAAGGGATGGACATGGTCAGAAACAATGCTCAGGAAGGCCGTGGCATTTAAACGATGCCCAATTGACACTAAGGGGCTTAAAGTGTGCCAAGAAAACATCCCCCACACCATTACACCACCACCACCAGCCTGCACAGTGGTAACAAGGCATGATGGATCCATGTTCTCATTCTGTTTACGCCAAATTCTGACTCTACCATCTGAATGTCTCAACAGAAATCGAGACACATCAGACCAGGCAACATTTTTCCAGTCTTCAACTGTCCAATTTTGGTGAGATCGTGCAAATTGTAGCCTCTTTTTCCAATTTGTAGTGGAGATGAGTGGTACCCGGTGGGGTCTTCTGCTGTTGTAGCCCATCCGCCTCAAGGTTGTGTGTGTTGTGGCTTCACAAATGCTTTGCTGCATACTAGGGGTGTAACGGATCGCAGTTGATCCGTGATCCGTACGGATCACGACCCACGGTTCGGCACGCACGTGACCCGCGGATTTATTGCGCTTTTTTTTTTTTACTTGTGGATTAATCTGAATTGTTTAGCGATCGCAGACTAAAAGACAGTTTTTCTGCCGATATTGCTTTTTAAGTGATCTCGTTTAAACCTTTAAACTCGATGCGGAGTTTCAGAGAAACACATGTGTTCACGTGAAGCATGTTAATCAGTCAACCGTGGCTAGCGGAGAAGTAGAAGAACTTGAAAAGCCTCCTGCATTGTTCAAATCACGTGTATGGGACCATTTTGGCTTCCCCGTAAAATATAATGATGACGGAAGAAGGGTGGTGGACAAAACTCTAAGAGTATGGGCACTGTGGCACGAGAAAGCCGTATGAAAGTGGCGCATACATCGAGCATGGCACCTGCTGATGCCCGTTTCACACATACTCCGTTTGCAGTGGGTATGGGGTGCGTATTTTTTCCGTGCCCGGCTTCGGTCCGTCAGTGCGTTCCAGGAGCGTGTGGCCGTACAACAGCTGTGCTGATCGTTTCCGCACAGAGTTTATTTTTTGATGTGCTGGCGCTGAATTAAAGTGACAGCGCATCCGCATTAAAACAAACATGTATCGATGCAAAAATCTAGTAATTCCACCACAGATGCATGTAATATAACGTCTACTCGGTTTTAAAGTAAACACATGGCTTTTTGCCTCGAGTAAAGCAAGGAAAACGGCCTTCAAGTAAACAAGGAGAAATAATGGAGCACCTGTCCTTTCTTGGAGGTGGAAAAACAAAGTTCTTTATGACCTGCAGGATTTCTTGTAAAAAAAAAATAAAAACGAAAGAAAAGCATAAGTTTTAATTTAAAATGTTTGTTATTTTAACATAGTCTATTGTCTGTTTTGCAATTTGCATGAGCAACGTAATATTTACATCCAAAGTAGGTATTAGGCCATATAAATATAAAGTAATTAATTCAATAAAATGTTGTTTAAGTGTAGTGCGTTTAAACATGATATCTATAAAATAGTGTATAGGCCTACAAAGAGAATTGCAATGCTGACAAGTGTGAGAGGTCTACTCTCTCCCTGAGAATGTTGACATCCTAATCTTTAAAAAAAAAAAAAAAAAAACCTCAGGCCCATTTTCATGTCTCAGGTTGTTTTTATCCAAATTTGATTTATTCAGATGGTTATTTATTTTATTTTTTTTAACACCAAAAGTTCCTTGTTAACTTATAAACCATATAGGTTATGTTAACACCAAAAGTTTTCATGTAATAAATGGAAAGCAAATAAAAATAGTCTCCTCCCCCTTTTATTCTGATCCGAAAAATTATCCGATCCGTGACTCATGATCCGAAGTCGATCCGAACCGTGAGTTTTGTGATCCGTTGCACCACTACTGCATACCTCGGTTGTAACGAGTGGTTATTTCAGTCAAAGTTGCTCTTCTATCAGCTTGAATCAGTCGGCCCATTCTCCTCTGACCTCTAGCATCAACAAGGCATTTTGGCCCACAGGACTGCCACATACTGGATGTTTTTCCCTTTTCACACCATTCTTTGTAAACCCTAGAAATGGTTGTGCGTGAAAATCCCAGTAACTGAGCACACCAATGGGAAAGTGTGTCCAAACTTTTGACTGGTACTGTACTATAATACACAAAGAATATCGGCCGACTTTGTTTACTCCCTAATATCGGTAACGACCCTAAAAAAAAAAACATTTTGGTCGGGCTCTATTTCGACATTACGTTAGTAGGCATACGCCAAAAACAACAACAGCTACGTGAAGGGGTTCGCAATACAGATATTGTCTGATTTACAACATGACTATATGTCAGAACCCCCTTTTCTTCAATGGATATGTATGGACCAGGATCGGTTTAGGTGGACAGGCTCGTCCCACACATTTCCAATGAACAAGAGCGTGCATCTCACATCTACATGAGTTTGTACTATAGTAAATGTGTGCGTTACCTGGGTGGGGAAGCAGGGGGTGTGCAGAAGGAGTGGGCTGTGGGAAAGTGCTGTTTCTTCAGGGCTTGGATCAGATTGGGTCTGTATTCAGGGTCCACACACCACAGAGAACCCTTCCCGTTAACCTACCAGAACCACACAAACACACACAGTTAGATGAGCAAACACTCAGAGACAGAAGGACACTCAGCACATCTGAAGAAAACTGTAAAAAGTTCACTTAATACAATCATTAGGTCAGGCTAACTGGAACCACAAAGTCCAATCTGACCGACAGATAGACTAATAGAACGTTAGATTGACTGATAGAATAGACAGAATGATAGATATGATTAGATGTTATAATGATTTAATAATTTATTACAATTTAAAAAAATAATATTGCCTTACAAAATGGGTTTATTGTCTTAATTTGGTGTTGCCCATTTTAATTTTTCTGGATTCAGTGTTTTATTATTTAATACAAATAGAACGATAGAACAATGGAATAGACAATGTTAGAATAATAGATAGGATGTTAGAAAAAGCAAGCAAATGAACGATAGATAGAGAGATAGAACGATAGACAGATAGACAGACCAATAGAACTAACGACAGAACGTTCGATAGAATGAACAGTAACACGTTATACATATAGAATGATTGATAGATAGAACAAACAATAGAATAAACGATAGAATGAACAATAAATACAACATTAGACTGATAGATAGAATTATAGAAAGAACAGTAGAATGATTGATATAGAACGAATGATAAATGGAACATTAGAACGATAGATAGAATGAACGATAGACCAATAGAACGATTGATAGACAGAGCAAACAATAGAATAAACGATAAAATGAACAATACAACATTAGAACGACAGATAGAATTATAGATACAACACTAGAATGAAGGGTAGAACGATTGATAGAATGAACGATAGAACGAACGATAAATGGAACATTAGAACGACAGATAGAGCAAACGATTAAATGAACAATACAACATTAGAACGATAGATAGAATTATAGATAAAACACTAGAATGAACGATAGAATGAACGATAAATGGAACATTAGAACGCTTGATAGAGCAAACAATAGAATAAACGAGAAAATGAACAATACAACATTAGAACGACAGATAGAATTATAGATAAAACACTAGAATGAACGATTGATAGAACAAATGATAGAAAGAACGATAAATGGAACATTAGAACGCTTGATAGAGCAAACAATAGAATAAACGAGAAAATGAACAATACAACATTAGAACGACAGAGAGAATTATAGATAAAACACTAGAATGAACGATTGATAGAACAAATGATAGAAAGAACGATAAATGGAACATTAGAACGCTTGATAGAGCAAACAATAGAATAAACGAGAAAATGAACAATACAACATTAGAACGACAGAGAGAATTATAGATAAAACACTAGAATGAACGATTGATAGAACGAATGATAGAAAGAACGATAAATGGAACATTAGAACGATTGATAGACAGAGCAAACAATAGAATAAACGATAAAATAAACAATACAACATTAGAACGACAGATAGAATTATAGATACAACATTAGAATGAACGGTAGAATGATTGATAGAATGAACGATAGAACGAACAATAAATGGAACATTAGAACGACAGATTTATAGATACAACAATAGAATGAACGGTAGAATGATTGATAGATAGAACGAATGATAGAACGAATGATAAATGGAACATTAGAACGATAGAATGAACGATAGACCAATAGAACGATTGATAGAATAAACGATAGAATGAACAATAAATACAACATTAGAACGATAGATAGAATGAACAGTAGAACGATTGATAGAATGAATGACAGAATGAACAGTAGAACGATTGATAGATAGAATGAATGATAGAATAAACGATAAAATGAACAATACAACATTTGAACAACAGATAGAATTATAGATAGAACACTAGAATTAACGGTAGAACGATTGATAGATAGAACGAACAATAAATGGAACATTAGAACGATTGATAGAACAAACGATAGAATGAACAATAAATACAACATTAGAACGATAGATAGAATGAACAGTAGAACGATTGATAGAATGAATGACAGAATGAACAGTAGAACGATTGATAGATAGAATGAATGATAGAGAAAAATGATAAAATGAACAATACAACATTTGAACAACAGATAGAATTATAGATAGAACACTAGAATTAACGGTAGAACGATTGATAGATAGAATGAACGATAGAATGAACGAATGATAGAATGAACGATAGACCAACAGAACCTATGTAAAGACAATAGGCCTATGTAGGCTAATGTTATTCATAAATGTAGCCTAATTAACGAACAAGAACTATTAAAGCCGTTTTCATCAGATTAGGCATAAGATTAATAATGAATGTGTCTGTGCATACTGTAAATTAATATCATTCCTTTTGTAGCCTTCAGTAATTAAAAAAGCTCAGTTTGTTAAGTCATGATTAGTCATGAATGTGTGCATATTGTGAATTAATTTAATAAACTTTGCCTAGTTATCTGGTAGTCTTCAATAAATGAACGTGTGCGCGAAGATGATTCATAAAACATAAATATCAGTTAACCATGTTTACTTTCTTCACTGATGAAAATGGAAAAACTGTATCAGTCAAAGCTCAGTTTTAGGAGGGGAAGAGACAGGGCGAGAAAAACAGAGAGATGAGGAGAGACAAATAATCGACTGCCCTCCGACATGCTTTTCAAGATATTGTCATCTCATTTTTTGGCCTTCGGAACATCATAAAATGCACATATGTGATCTCAGGGGCGCATGTCTCTGAAACCCCCAAACTACCCCACATTTGGGATCTCGGTTGATTATAAAATCACTGAGATCCTACATTCCAGGGTGCGATTATGGGATGTAGAATATGATCATGCAGAATAAGGCCTTAATATGTGCTTTATAAGTAAGGGATAATCCACGGCTAGCCATGCATTAAAGGATTTTAATGCACGACATAGAGGCGACATAGAACCCCCAGACGCGAAGCAGAGCCTCTACGTCCTGCATTAAAATCCTTTAACGCATGGCTAGCTGTAGATTATCCCGCTTATACCTTGGTTATTTGCCTAGTTAAAAACAAGTTAAAGCTGTAACTGATGTTTACAATGTAATTTTTTAACAGACGGGTTAAAATGACGCTTATTTTCTTAAGTTAGTTCCGTCCGCTTTAAATAAAGTAGGTGGGTGGGGATGGATGGATGGATGGATGATCTGTTAAAGACCCTCAAAGACCTGTTAGTCTGCCTTTAAAATGTCCACCTCCACTCCATTTATTATCCTAAATTAGATGCACCTGTTTGAGGTCGTTAGCTGCATAAAGACACCTGTCCACCCCATACAATCAGTAAGACTCCAACTACTAACATGGCCAAGACCAAAGAGCTGTCCAAAGACACTAGAGACAAAATTGTACACCTCCACAAGGCTGGAAAGGGCTACGGGGAAATTGCCAAGCAGCTTGGTGAAAAAAGGTCCACTGTTGGAGCAATCATTAGAAAATGGAAGAAGCTAAACATGACTGTCAATCTCCATGCAAGATCTCACCTCGTGGGGTCTCAATGATCCTAAGAAAGGTGAGAAATCAGCCCAGAACTACACGGGAGGAGCTGGTCAATGACCTGAAAAGAGCTGGGACCACCGTTTCCAAGGTTACTGTTGGTAATACACTAAAGGCCTGTTCACACCGGGACGATTTTCGCGCGCGTTTATCGCCGACGTTTAACGCCTCGTGACTAAACAATGGGCGCCAATGTGAGTGTGCACACCGACGCGTAAAACGCCAGGCGTAAAAGCGTCATTTTAAAAAAAACGCCTCGGGTTCGTTTTTTTATTTTGACGCGGCGCGTAAAAAACTGTCCGACCAATGAGATCCGCGCTTTTGTTCACGTGCCTGGAGCTGCTGAAGTGACAATAAAACACGACTTGGTGGCGCTCAAGCACAAAATCGGTCTTGCCGAGCACACACTGATATGACGAAGAAGTAGTAAGTAGACAAAGAAGAAGATAGGCTGCTAATGCTGCTTGCCAGTTAGCAAAAAGTGTGTGAATGGTTTTGCCATTGACATAATATATCTGTGGTTTTGGCAAGCACGTAAATACTGTCTCTCCTCTTCTTCTGTGTGACAAGCGAGTGTCAGAAGCGTAAAGTGCCGCAGCACCACCTTGTGTACCGGGAGCGCATCTACTGAATGTGCACGTTCACTCGGCGCAACGCCAGTGGAAATCGCTTGGGTGTGAACACTCAAGACGCGCCGAAAAACGTCACGAAAAACGCTGGCGATAAGCGCGTGCGATATTCGTCCCGGTGTGTACAGGCCTTAAGACGTCATGGTTTGAAATCATGCATGGCACGGAAGGTTCCCCTGCTTAAACCAGCACATGTCAAGGCCCGTCTTAAGTTTGCCAATGACCATTTTGATGATCCAGAGGAGTCATGGGAGAAAGTCATGTGGTCAGATGAGACCAAAATAGAACTTTTTGGTCATAATTCCACTAAACGTGTTTGGAGGAAGAAGAATGATGAGTACCATCCCAAGAACACCATCCTTACTGTGAAGCATGGGGGTGGTAGCATCATGCTTTGGGGGTGTTTTTCTGCACATGGGACAGGGCGACTGTACTGTATTAAGGAGAGGATGACCGGGGCCATGTATTGCCAGATTTTGGGGAACACCCTCCTTCCCTCAGTTAGAGCATTGAAGATGGGTCGAGGCTGGGTCTTCCAAAATGACAATGACCCGAAGCACACAGCCAGGATAACCAAGGAGTGGCTCTGTAAGAAGCATATCAAGGTTCTGGCGTGGCCTAGCCAGTCTCCAGACCTAAACCCAATAGAGAATCTTTGGAGGGAGCTCAAACTCCGTGTTTCTCAGCGACAGGCCAGAAACCTGACTGATCTAGAGAAGATCTGTGTGGAGGAGTGGGCCAAAATCCCTCCTGCAGTGCAAACCTGCTGAAAAACTACAGGAAACATTTGACCTCTGTAAATGCAAACAAAGGCGACTGTACCAAATATTAACATTGATTTTCTCAGGTGTTCAAATACTTATTTGCAGCTGTATCATACAAATAAATAGTTAAAAAATCATACATTGTGATTTCTGGATTTTTTTTTTAGATTATGTCTCTCACAGTGGACATGCACCTACGATGACAATTTCAGACCCCTCCATGATTTCCAAGTGGGAGAACTTGCAAAATAGCAGGGTGTTCAAATACTTATTTTCCTCACTGTATATAGAGAGAGAGAAGCACAGAGGAATAGGTAGGAGGAGGGCTATAACCTTGACTCAGATTACCAGCCTGCTCATAAACAGGAAGGAGGAAACGTTGTCATGGTAACCAAAACCAGTCAGTGTTATTAGAAACCTCTGTGTCTCTCTCCGCGTGTCTGTCTGACGGATGGCCTCTCACTGGGAGTCTCCCGCCGCTGACCTCTCCCGGGTTGAGAAAAGATCATTTCACAGCCAGCCACTTACACACAATCTCTCTCTGGCTGCCATTAGTAAATACATCTCAGCATTACGGCATCGGGTCCTAACACAGGAAATGACACTGACCGTACAGAGGCAGACGGCCACAGAGCATTTTCATTTAAATTTTTTTTTATGCATTTTATCCAAAGCGACTTACAGTGCCCTTATTACAGGGACAATCCCCCTGGGATGGAGTAAAGTGCCTTGCTCAAGGACACACTGGTGGTGACCGCTGGGATCGAACCAGCAACCTTCTGCATATCAGTTCAGTGGTTTAACCCACTAGACCACCATCTCCACAGAGCAGTGCGAGGGAGTCTGAAACCGCTTGGACAAAGAAAACTAAACGCTGTGTCGTAATGGTCAGTGCACATGCTCAGGCACACACATTAAACTGTGGTGCTCATAAGGGCGACAAGTTTAAAACCAGCAACCTTTCCAGATCCTCTCTCTACAGTAAAAATAACAAAAAATTATGATACAAAAAAAAAAATATATATATATATATATATATATATATATATATATATATATATATATATATATATATATATATATATATATATATATATATATATATATATATATAAATAAATAAATAAAATATAAAAAAGATATAAATAAAAATATAAATAAATGAAATGTAAATGAAAATATAAATATAAAAAAATAAATATAAAAAATATAAATTAAATGCAAATTTAAATAAAAAATATAAATTAACAAAAATATAAATAAAAAATATATAAATAAAAATGAAAATATAAAAATAAATACAAATATAAGAATACAAATATAAATAAATAAAAATATAAAATATATAAAAAGATAAATAAAATATATAAAAAGTGAAAATATAAAAAATAAATAAAAATGTAAAAAATAAAAATATAAAAAAATAAAAATATATATAAATAAATATAAAAAATATATTACAAATTTAAATAAAAAATATATAAATAAATAATAAATAAAAAAATATAAATAAAAAAATATATAAATAAAATATAAATATAAAAATAAATAAAAATATAAGATTTAATAAAAATATAGATAAATAAAAATATAAAAAGATAAATAAAAAATATATAAATAAATAAGACTTTTTAAAATCTAATTTCAGCTTTTTATCTCATAATTAAGACTTTTGAATCATAATTTTGACTTTAAATCCAAAATTTTGCATTTTTATCTCAGAATTTTTAAAGTCCTAATTTCAACTGTTCATCTCACAATGACTTAGCATGTCATATTTTTGACTTTTTATCTAAATTATCTCTCAATTATGACTTTATGATAATTGACATGAGCTGATCATATAGTTGAATATTTAGTGTGCCCAACTGAGCAAGCCAAAGCCAAACACTGTCACTCTGACTGGTCTACAGACTGCCTCTATAGTGCTTACAGGAAGTGGGGTTGTTGCGTTTGGCTCAGGGTGTGTGTGTGTGGTGGATCTCTGGGCTGAGATAAGCTGCTATCGGAGTGTGTTTGCGCTCAGGGAGGAGCGGTGACCTTGACTGGATTCCCCACCTCTTTTTCTCAGCGGAGAGAAGAAATCCTGGCCAAAACTCCAGCGTCACACGCGCGCTCGCTACACAGTCACAGCTGACACTACAGCCCAGTGCTATTCCAGCTTCATTCATCAGCTTTATTAATAGTTTCAAAGCTTTTTTCATTTATGCATATTTATAAGTTTTTGTCATTTTCATTTCTTTCACCTTTATTCTTTTCATTTTTTGTTTTAAGGTACTGAAATAAAAGAAGTTACTTTTTTTTTGTATTTTATTTCAGTTTTAGTAATTAGTACTTTAGTAAAAATGAGAAATGTTGCCTTGGCATCTAACTGAAATAAAATAAGTTTTCTATTTTCCATTTTCATTTTCCATTTTCTTGTGATTTTTTTTTTGTTGTCTCATTTTTATTCGTTTTTTAAATGTCTATATTGCGGTTTCAGTTAAAAACAAGTGTATTACTAAGTTATGTTGTATATTTTTGTGTCATTTTTTATTTAGTTATTATTCATTTTTATTTTAGTTTCAGTCATTTTTAGAAATTACTGAAATAAAACAAGTTTTCTATTTTCCATTTTTATTTTGGTTAAAGTTTTAGCAATTTTCCTGTGTTTCTGTCATTTTTATTAGTTTTTTGTATGTATTTATAGTTGATATTTATTTCAGTTAAAAACAAGTTAATTTAGTAATTTGAGTAATTATGTTGTGTATTTGTCATTTTTATTAGTTTTTCAAAACATAGTTTATTTTTATTTTAGTTTTAGTCATTTTAGTATTTTAACGAAAAAGAAATTACTGAAATAAAATACGTTTTTATTTTTAAATGTTCCATTTTTTTATATGTCATGTCAATACAGTTGATTAATATTTATTTAGTTAAAAACAAGTAAACCTTTTTTTAATTTGAGCTGAAATAAAAGAAGTTACTTTTTTATATTTTATTCAGTTTCAGTAATTAGTACTTTAGTAAAACTTAGAAATGTTGCCTTGGCATCTAACTGAAATAAAATAAGTATAAGTTTTATATATATGTAAATTTAATGTCTATATATAGCTGATTATTTCAGTTAAAAACAAGTTAATTACTAAAAATAAATAAATTAAAAGTAAAAACTGAAATAAATCAACTATACACTGTAAAAAATCCAACTAATGTTTTCTATGATAAATTCAGCTTTTAACGTTTATTCAACATGAAAAAAGTTTGTACAACTAATTGACACTAATTGACCCTTTTTTTACAGTGTATAGACATTAAAAAAACTATTAAAAATGACAAAAAACTACATAATTAACTAAAAAAAGTTGTGTATTTTTGTTTTTTGTGTCATTTTTATTTAGTTATTATTAATTTTTATTTTAGTTTTAGTAATTTTAGTACTTATACGTAGAAGAAATTACTGAAATAAAATAAGTTTTATATTTTATAAAAAATGTTGTTAAAGTTTTAGTAAATTTGTTTTGTCAACTTTATTAGTTTAATTCTTTTGTTTTAAGGTAGTGAAATAAGTTAATTTCAGTAATTAGTACTTCAACTTAAACAAAAATGAGAAATGTTGCCAACGTTGCATCTTACTGAAATAAAATAAGTTTAGGTTTTAGTTTTAGTAATTTTCTTGTGTTTTTAATATGTCTATATAGTTATTTATTTCAGTTAAAAACCAAGTCAACTTTTAGTAATTATGTTGAATATTTTTTATGTTTTTCTAAGTCTATATAGTTTATTAATTTTTGCTTCGTTTTAGTAATTTTAGTACTTGAACATAGAAGAAATTACTTAAAATAAGTTTTTGTTGTTGTTAAAGTTAGTACATTTGTCATGTTTGTATCAATTTTATTTATTTATTATTATTTATTGAAATAAAAGAAGTTACTTTTTTATATTTTATTTCAGTTTCAGTAATTAGTACTTCTTAAACTAAACAAAAAAATGAGAAAATGTTGCCTTGGCATTTAAATAAAATAAAATAAAGTTTTCCCATTTTCGTTTTAGTTCAGGTTTTATTCAAATTATGGTGTTTTTGTCCTTTTTGAATACATGTCTATATAATTGATTCATATTTATTTAGTTATTGCTTATTAGTTATTGTGTAATTGTGTTGTGCCTATATAATTTATTGATTTTTTAGTTTTAGTAATTTTAGTTCTTTAGTGCTTTAGTGCTGAAATAAAATTCAGCCATTAAAGTTTGTCATTATGTTGTGTTTGTGTCCCTTTTTATTGGCTTTCTTTTTTGTTTTAATACTGAAATATTTCTTTAAAACTTGATTTATTTCAGTAAAAACAAAACAATTAAATTTCAGTTAATGTTCATTTGATTTAAAGTAAAAAAATGTTTTGAGTGGCTTTAGTCAGTAGTTTTAATGGTGAAAGGAACAGAAGCTCCGGCGTGTCAGTTGCTCACCTTCCCGAGGCTCCTCTCCACCTTGCGGAAGCACTTGTTGAGGGAGAGGTTGTGCCGCACCGAGTTCTTCCAGCCAGTGGGGGCGCTGGAGAAGTAGGGAAAGTGCTCCAGGATCCAGCCGTAGATGTCCTTCACCGGCAGAGACTTGCTGGGCGACTGTTCGATGGCCATGTATATGAGCAGGGAGAAGGAAAACGGCGGCTTCGACTTCACGGACTCTCCGCCGTGTGACGCCGCTGAGGAGAGGACGCCGCTGCCCTGACTGCCCTCGATGTCGAAGAGCGGACTGGGGCTGGACTGGGCCTCGGGGCCGCCCAGCGTGAAGTTCTGGAGCAGGTTCTCGTGGAGCCAGTTGAGGTTGGTGAGTTCTTCGTCTCCTGAGCTGGAGCTGCGGTCCAAGCTGGTGGCGAGAGGGCTGGCGGCACACTCGTCTTCGGGCAGCGTCCCACAAACCCCGCGCAGGCCCGTCCGCTCCTCCAGCACGCCCGGGGATTCTGCTTTCTTATCCGGCGACATCCCGATGATTGGACCCATTAAATCAAGGACGTCTGCTGAGGAGAGAAATCAAAATGATTCAAACCCATTCATTTTGAGTGCAATCCAGAACAAATATATCTGCAACTAGCTGAACACAATATCTCTCTACCGCAGTGATTATCGGCCAATACCAGTGATTCTTTATTCTTTTACATTTATTAGTGCAAGTTAATATTGGATATTTAACTGTGCATGCCCATTTCTGTCCATTTTTAGATGGCCTTTGCCATCATCAAGCACTTGGCATTTAAAAGCTCATAATTTATTAGTGTTTTTAAAGTTTAAGCATCTTCATACCAATTTAACAGAACAAATCAACAATTAAAAGCAATATTTAGCAGATTTCAATATAAATATTACCCCTAAAATGTGCCTCACTTACAGCATTTATAACAGTTTTTTTATTGTTTTTTTTATATTTTGTGTCGTATAATAATAATTAATAATAAAAATATAAATTAATAATAATAATAATAATATTTAAGTATCTTCATGCCAATTTAACAGAACAAATCAACAATTAAAAGCAATATTTAGCAGATCTCAAAATAAATATTACCCCAAAATGATAAAATGTGTAAAAAATTAAATAAAAAAAATATAATACACAAAAATTTAAAAAAAAAATTACAACAAAAATAAAATAAATTAATTAAAATAAAAATATTTAATAAAAGAAAATTATTAAATATACAAATAAAACAAAAAGGGGAAAAAAAACCTTCATAAATAAAATGAATAAAAAATAAAATAAAAATCCATCTTTTATATTTTCAAAAATAATGCTATGCTTAAATAATTATATTTTTTATATTTTGTTGTATAATAATCATATTAATAATAATTAATAATATAATATTGAAGCATCTTCATGCCAATTTAACAGAACAAATTAACAATTAAAAGCAATATTTAACAGATCTCAAAATAAATATTACCCCAAAATGATAAATGTGAAAAATATTAAATAAAAAAAAAATAAAACAATTTACAATTTTTTTTTTAATATAAACTAAATTAAATACAAATACGTAAACTTTACAGGTGTTCAAATACTTATTTGCAGCTGTATCATACAAATAAATAGTTAAAAAATCATACATTGTGATTTCTGGATTTTTTTTTTAGATTATGTCTCTCACAGTGGACATGCACCTACGATGACAATTTCAGACCCTCCATGATTTCCAAGTGGGAGAACTTGCAAAATAGCAGAGTGTTCAAATACTTATTTTCCTCATTGTAAGTAACATAATATAATTTAATGTAAAGTATATAATATTATTTATTTTATTTACACTAAATAGTACTGGCCATTACATGAACATAATGATCAGCTTTATGTATCAGTATCAGATTTAAGATTGATTTTAAGATCAGTGTATCAAACTCATGCAAACAGTGATCAATCAACTCAAGTACGGATAAAAAACAGGATTGGGAAGAAAACTATTGACAATTATTTGAACATTATCTAAAACAAATCCCATAACTCTTTTTGAGGATTAATTGATTGGTTAACTCAAGCTTTTCCCTCTTTAGAAACCCTTTTTCTGAGCCGAAGTCCTCTCTGTTTTCTTCTCTAATCTCCCTCTCTCCCATCCAGTCCTCTCTCCCTCTCTCCCTCTCTCCGAGAGAGGCGGCTCGTCTGCTGGTATTTCTCTCCGCTGAAGGAGCGGCTCTTGTGTCTGAGGGTTGTTGAGGTTTCTTGAGAGCGTCTGAGATGACCCGGTCTCATTCTCATCACCGCCCACCTCCTCATGCAGAAACCATCGGCGGCCACTGGCTGAGGAGCGAATGGGCTGCTCACAACCAACGGAGAAGGGAAAACACATCCAGAAAGCAGTGCGTCTCTGCTCATCCATTACCAGGGAAAGAGAGTTGACAGTGTTGCTTAGGCAACCTAATGCCTATAAAAGGCCGTGCAGAAGAGCATCGCTGCCGGTTATTTGCATTTGTATGAAACCGTTCAATGGGAATTGTATTGAAAGCGTTGAAATCGCCATCCATCTGGTTTGGACTGCAGTGGTGCGGATGCTCTCGCTGTCATGACATTCACGGCTCATGCTATTGTATCATTCGTAATTGTGCGGCAACAATTAATAAATTATTTATAAATCATATTATTTATATATATATATATATATATATATATATCCCACTTGGAAATCATGGAGGGGTCTGAAATTGTCATCGTAGGTGCATGTCCACTGTGAGAGACATAATCTAAAAAAAAAATCCAGAAATCACAATGTATGATTTTGTAACTATTTATTTGTATGATACAGCTGCAAATAAGTATTTGAACACCTGAGAAAATCAATGTTAATATTTGGTACAGTAGCCTTTGTTTGCAATTACAGAGGTCAAACGTTTCCTGTAGTTTTTCAGCAGGTTTGCACTGCAGGAGGGATTTTGGCCCTCTCCTCCACACAGATCTTCTCTAGATCAGTCAGGTTTCTGGCCTGTCGCTGAGAAACACGGAGTTTGAGCTCCCTCCAAAGATTCTCTATTGGGTTTAGGTCTGGAGACTGGCTAGGCCACGCCAGAACCTTGATATGCTTCTTACAGAGCCACTCCTTGGTTATCCTGGCTGTGTGCTTCGGGTCATTGTCATGTTGGAAGACCCAGCCTCGACCCATCTTCAATGCTCTAACTGATTTCTGGATTTTTATACAATATATATTTTTTTTATTTAATTTAAATTATACAAATATACAAATAAAACAAAAGAAAAAAATTAAATAACAGAAAAAAAAAAAAATAAAACGCTAAAATATGAAATAAATAAAAAAATATATATATATTTTTTAAACAAAAATCAAATAAACTAAATTAACTTAAATAAAATATTTAAAAATTTAAATATAAAATATACAAATAAAACAAAAACAAAACAATAAAATACAAACTAAAATAACTATTTATTTTGATTTTAAAATTGTATATTTTTTGTTATTTTATTTCATATTTTATCGTTTTGTTTTATTTTAATTTCTTTTCGGGGGGGGGGGTCCTTTTGTTTTATTTGTATATAGTAGTATTTTATTGTATTTTTTAAATGTTAAATTTTTTTGTTATTTTAGTTTATATTATTAATTTGTTTTAGTTTTATTTCAATTTATTTCGTTTTTTTCTTTTGTTTTATTCGTATATTTTATAATTTTAGTATATATAGTAAAATATTATATTTTTTATACTAAATTTACAAAAATAAAACTATTTAAAAATAAAAAAATATTATAAAATATAAAAATAAAACAAAAGAAAAAAATGAAATAAATTAAAAATATATATAAAAATACTAAATTAACATTTTACAAAAATACATTTAACAATAATAAACAAACCTAAAATAACTAAAATAAAAATAAAAAGGTAAAATATACAACAAAAAACCTATAATATATTATATATATATATATATATATATATATATATATATATATATATATATATATATATATATATATATATATATATATATATATATATATATATATATATATATATATATATATATATATATATATATATATATATATATATATATATATATATATATATATATTGTCAGAAAAAAAGGTACAGTGCTGTCACTGGGGCGGTACCCTTAGGTACAAAACCGAAAATGTACTAATATGTACCTTTAAGGTACTAATATGCACTCTTAAAGTACTGATATGTACCTTTTAAGGTACTAATATGTACCATTTAGGGGTGAGTAAGGTACAAAGATGTACCTTTTCACTTTTGTACCTTAGGGTACCGCCCCAGTGACAGCACTGTACCTTTTTTTCTGAGAGTGTATATATATATATATATATATATATATATATATATATATATATATATATATATATATATATATATATATATATATATATATATATATATATATATATATATATATATATATATATATATATATATATATATATATATATATATATATATATATATATTTGATTTAAAAATCCATGTGTTCTGGATCAGATTTGTATGGCTGCTGTAATGCCATGCTGTTGTTTCAGAGCATCATCCGTAACAGTTGGCACGCCGTTAATAACTGCACATATATATTTATGTAAAAGGCACAGATGAGCCCCAGCATTATGGCAGAAAGCGGGTCAATGGCGTCAAGCGAATTGGCAAATCCCTACCGTCTAGTCACACCACGCTCAAATCCGTGCCCCCAATGTCACCATGACAACCGCACTGTCAGTTCAATTAGGAGGGCGGATTAGACAGTGGATTGAATAAGAGCAGGGAAAGTCCATCCAGTTAAGCCATCAAACAGCATCACTCTCGTGTGCATCATCCGCACGCCACTCGTACACTGACAACAGACGGTCTGGGGCGGGTGTGGATGGAGTACATCTCTCTCTGAGGTGGAGGATGGAGGTTTTACTTGTGTTTTAATGCTGAACTAGGTCAGACAGGACCAGACTGGTACGGGTCATGCATAAAACAATAACTTCAGAAGAGTTTCGAGAAACACGCAACACAGTTTCTGATGATAAATACTACAGGAGACTACAATAAAAACCAACCACAGCGCGTTTCACTCATCATACGAGTACATACTTTACTACGCACAATATTTTCTGTATGCATGAAATACCTGGATGACCTTTTGTCTATATGTGAAGTATACAAAAGAGCGTACTGTATCCCACAATGCAATGCACCCAATTTGAGCTTATTTTTCCAGTGTGACAAATAAACTAAAACAATAAAAAAAAATGTAATATTGAACATATTTGTGACTCGTTATTTGCCCAAAGAGATTAAAAGACTAATAAATGGCAAGATGATATATCTCTATATTGCATTTTTCCTTGCAAGCTACACAGCAAAAATATACATCATGGCCAGAGCAAAACATACAGCGCAATCAGTATATTCCAATTCAAGAACAAATGACTCTTATGAACCGATTATTTATAGTGAATCAAAACAACCAGCTCAATCAGTATATTCCAATTCAAGAACAAATGACTCTTATGAACCGATTATTTATAGTGAATCAAAACAACCAGCTCAATCAGAATTTTCCAATTCACGAACAAAAGACTCTTATGAACCAATTATTTATAGTGAATCAAAAACACTGTGATCAGTATATTCCAATTCAAAAATGACTCCTATGAACTGGTTCCTTTAAGTGAATCAAAACATACAGTGCAATCAGTATATTCCAATTCAAGAACAAATGACTCATATGAACTGGTTCCTTTAAGTGAATCAAAACATACAGTGCAATCAGTATATTCCAATTCAAGAACAAATGACTCCTATGAACTGGTTCCTTTAAGTGAATCAAAACATACAGTGCAATCAGTATATTCCAATTCAAGAACAAATGACTCTTATGAGCTGGTTCCTTTAAGTGAATCAAAAACACTATCATCAATATATTCCAATTCAAAATGACTCTTTTGAGCTGGTTCTTTTTAGTGAATCAAAACATACAGCGCAATCAGTAGGCCTATATTCCAATTCAAGAAGAAATTACTCTCATGAGCTGGTTCTTTTTAGTGAATCAAAAACACTATCATCAATATATTCCAATTCAAAATGACTCTTTTGAGCTGGTTCTTTTTAGTGAATCAAAAACATACAGTGCAATCTGTAGGCCTATATTCCAATTCAAGAAGAAATTACTCTCATGAGCTGGTTCTTTTTAGTGAATCAAAAACACTATCATCAATATATTCCAATTCAAAATGACTCTTATGAGCTGGTTCTTTTTAGTGAATCAAAAACACTATGATCAATATATTCCAATTCACAAATGACTCTTTCGAGCTGGTTCTTTTAGTGAATCAAAACATACAGCACAATTAATGAATTCAATTTCAAGAACAAATGACTCCTATGAACTGGTTCCTTTAAGTGAATCAAAACACAGCACAATCAGTATATTCCAATTCAAGAACAAATGACTCCTATGAACTGGCTCCTTTAAGTGAATCAAAACACAGCGCTATCAGTATATTCCAATTCAAGAACAAATGACTCTTATGAACCGATTCTTTTTAGTGACTCAAAACATACAGCGCAATCAGTATATTCCATTTCAAGAACAAATGACTCCTTTGAACTGGTTGTTCCTTTAAGTGAATCAAAACAGCGAAATCAGTATATTCCAATTCAAAAACAAATGACTCTTATGAGCTGGTTCTTTTTAGTGAATCAAAACATACAGCGCAATCAGTAGGCCTATATTCCAATTCAAGAACAAATGACTCTTATGAGCTGGTTCTTTTTAGTGAATCAAAAACACTATCATCAATATATTCCAATTCACAAATGACTATTTTGAGCTGGTTCTTTTAGTGAATCAAAACAAACAGCACAATCAATAAATTCAATTTCAAGAACAAATGACTCTAATGAACCGATTCTTTTTAGTGAATCAAAACATACAGCGCAATCAATAAATTCCATTTCAAGAACAAATGACTCCTATGAACTCGTTCCTTTAAGTGAATCAAAACAGCGCAATCAGTATATTCCAATTCAAGAACAAATGACTCCTATGAACTGGTTCTTTTAAGTGAATCAAAAACATCCAGTGTTTTGTAACGTTTTCGGAGAGATGCATGTCAGGGTACGTTGTAGGCTATGCATGCAACACACAGCCTATGGCGTAGCTGCGGCGTACACTCGATACAGAAGTATAAATTGGGCTTAATGAGCTGATTATTTACAGTGAATCAAAAACGGCGTGATCAATATATTCCTATACAAGAACAAATGACTCGTATGAGTCGGTCCCTACAGTTTATAATTACAAAAAGACCTCGACTGCATCTGCACATCACACGTCTCTACTTTACAATAGCCGTGGTATCGAGGTAATATCAAAGTAACAAATGAAAAACAAATGTTACATTGGAAACACTGCAGTATATCCTAGTAGTGCACTAGTATTCCAGCCTATATGTGAGAGCAGAATAAGTTCAGAGGGAAAACTGCCTTTGGAAACACAGTCTAGTACTCCAGTTCCTTGTTTTACCACAAACTCAGTCCGGAGCAAGAACTTGGAGCGGCAGAGGAACATCAGGCCCAGAGAAGACCAACCAACAGCACTCAGATGGTCTGAAGGGCCCGGGATCAAAGGACAACACGTCCCCCAGAACGGAAAACATGAAGAGGACACTGGAAAAGAGCTAGTGGGGAATGAGTGAGCAAATGAAGGGTTGAGAGGAGCGCCATGGAAACAGTAAAATTAATAAATAAGTCATAAGCACAGTGCATGATGAATCATAACTCTCAGGAAAGTGGAGTTATCAGACATGTCAGGCAGCAACAGAACTGCCCGAATGCGTTAAAGCAAAGATTCCTCCCCAAAGCCCAAAACACAAACATGGAAATCTTCATGGCACACGGCATAGTGCACACTCGTGCAAAACTTATATATATTATATATATATATATATATATATATATATATATATATATATATATATATATATATATATATATATATATATATATATATATATATATATATATATATATATATATATATATATATATATATATAGAGTATATATAAGTATAGTTAAAAAAATATTAAATAAAAAATCAATAAAATAAATCCCAATTCTCAAAATAAATATTAAATTAAATAATAAATAAAAAAGGCAACAAAAACAAAAATAGATTTTAAAATAAAAAATAAAAACAATTAAAATAAACAATTCAAAATTATAAATAAAAATAAATAAATAAATAAATATATATAATATTCCTAAGTATATTGTTAAAAAATGCCCAATTCTTAAAATAAATCTTACATTTAATAATAAATCAAATAATAAAAAAAGCAACAAAAACTAAAATAGCTTTTAAAATAAAATAATTTAAAAAACAACTATAATTTGCTTTTTTTAAATTAAACAATGTATAAAATAAAATAATTACAAAATACTATAAAATACATAAATAATAAAACAAAATAACAAAATAAAATATTAAGTATTTTACTAAAAATTTATAAATTTTATATATATATATATATATATATATATATATATATATATATATATATATATATATATATATATATATATATATATATATATATATATATATATATATATATATATATATATATATATATATAATAAAAAAGGTTTGAGAAATTCAGAGTCATGCACCTGCTTATAAATTGTAAAAAATAAAAAGTATGTTCTGAGGACACACATCCCAATTCTAAAACGCAATAAAAACAAAAATAATAGTAAAACTAAAAATAAATAAATAAATAAATAAATAATAAAAATACAAACTAAAATAATTTGAATGAAACAAAAATACTATAAAATAATGAACAAATAATAAAACAAAAAATAACTCAAACAAAAAAATATAATTAAGTTTATAATTTTTTTTTTAAATAAACAAAAATAAAATAATATTAAACTAAGACAGAACATGGAAAATACACTGCAGCTCAGACTCAAGACTGTGTGGCACGTTCATCTTTTGAACACGCAGACAGTCAAGCATGCATAACGGTTTGGTTTACTAGACATGTCTCGTTGCCTTTACTGTGTTGTAATTGTCTAAGCACCCTTAACTCGCCAGTGTCATTACCACACACACACACACACACACACACAAGGCTGCTCCTGTTAACCCATTAACTTCAATCGCGCTGCGCTCTATAGCCTCTGGGTAGTTCATTAACCCCTATTAGCAACACAAACTCTGACCTAAACTGAGCAGCACAGCCCTAATAATTCCCAGGTGCTGCTGGGAAGTAGCGGGGGAGCCGCTGGCCCATAAAAGCACAGCACACTTCCTTTACAATTTGAGACGGCCACTACATCTGAGCACCGCTGTTGAGCAACCAAGGGAAGTGGTTTTTATGTCATTAGCTCATAGTCGATTATCATTGCCGTTGTGATTATCATAATTATCGGTGCTCTTATCAAACGGCATCAAAGCGACGCTCGGTAATGGCACACTTGTGAGGGAGGGAGAGCGAGCGCTAATGAGGGACGGTTGTAGCGGGGAAGACGACACCGGGGCCTGATCGCAGAGATGCCACCGGCTTATCTGCAAGTTAAAATTCCCATTCAATGCCAAGCCTTTCATTCATGAGAGAGGGAGGCAGGTGCCAGAGACCGTTTCCTTTCAATCGCCTCCATCCGTCCGTCCAAGCTGCAGCTCGTTTTCTGCATTGACAATTTTCAGTAAAATCGTAGAAATGCAATATATTCTAACTATATACTCTTAAAAATAAAGGCTCCAAAGGGGTGTTTTTGTAGCGATGCCATAGAAGAACAATTTTTGGTTCCCCAGTCAACAATTCTTAAAAGAACAATTTTTTCTATTTTAAATGTTTAAAATCTAAAGAACCGTTTTCTACTAAATAATCTTTTTTCCATGGATGCTAAAGCCTCTTCATTGAACCATCGTTGCCAATAAAGAACCTTTATTTCCATCTCACAATCTCCCATTGTGCGCTTTTTATGAGCAACTAAAAACAAAGCTATAACAAAACATAAAACTATGTCACTCAAATGAACTAAATATCCACGTGGTTATGTGAAACTCACAACACGAATAAATTCTGCATGTGTGAACAACGAAACCAGCATGACTTTAGAGTAGGGGTGTAACGGTACACAAAACTGACGGTTCGGTACGTACCTCACTTTCTTTAAATTTCTGTCCAAATATCACTTCCATCACAAAACAGTCACCAAATATGACTCAGACCTTTCCGACAATATGTGTTTTGTCAAGATTGGAAAAGATTTTGAATATAAAGTAGTTAAAATAATTGTTGTAATATGAAACATGACACCGCCCACTAGGGGAGGAGCCCGCTAGAATAATTTAGAGTAACGTTTCCATGGTAACCCAATGTCCGATTTCAAAACGGTTTTCACAGGATGAAATTTTAGTTTGTAAGCTTTCAAATGATACCTAATTTATGATAATTACTTAAATATATGATACGAAAAAAAGGCGATCAAAAAAAGAGCACCAGGCGTCCCACCTGTGGGACGGTGACAGTTAAGAGGTTAAGAAACTGTTAGCTATAATTGAATTAATTTAAGATGATGCTGTAAACTATAGTGAGCCCTTACTTACACATTATTGTAATATTAAAGGAGAACTCCGGTGAATTTTTAAGTTAATCTTGATCGTTATACCTTTGTGAGTACTTTCTTTTGAAAAAAAACCGAACCGGATTGGGTTCGTTTCACGGTTTTAGGGTCACGGTTTTCGGTTCTGTACGGTTCTTGTTGTTGTTTTTTCTTTTAATCCTTAACACTCCAGAAATTTACTTCAGCATGTGATATATAGCTTATTTATCCACAATTTAGGATACAGTATTTAAAAAAATGTTTATATCATGTAGAAGTTGTTTCCTAACTGGCTGTCTCCTGCTTACTCTGTCTACCGAGTGCGACACATTGGCGTAACATTTTTCATGTTAATTTTGATCAGAACAATTCACTGTGGCTTTAATTCAGCATGAGCAACTGACCTGATTAACATGAAAAATAACAAATTTCACTATGAAATCATGTAGTGAAGTGTTCCTTGTGTTTCACAATCACCCTAACATCCAGCGCTGTGAAAAAATAATAAAATAGCCTACACGAAAACACAACACTGCCAGAAGTTTTTGCCCAAACTTCAAAGGCCTGTTTAAATTATTAAAACTAGAAGCATACCTTAACTGTAACGTTACATTTATCATGTGAACTACTTATATGTGAACTGTGTTATACCTATGCATGTGTGTATGAGACAGAGGGGAACACGGTCGCATTTGCAGCAGATATATGCTGCCCATCATAAATCAAAGCACGACACAGACGGGTCGGAGGAGTAAACCGGAAAATGTGACAGAATAGACAATATTCGTCTGTATTTGCAATATATGAGCGGCACGAGCCGCGGTTCAGCTGCGCGAGACAAACGCTGCCAGTGTGTGAATGCACAGCTCTCTATACGCACTGCTTCTGCCCTGCCAATGAACTGCTTGCACGAGTGGTGTGAATACGACGCTGACGCATCCTCCAACTCCAAGCAGCCTTCCTTATCTCTCCCAATTGCCATTTCTACACGTGACGTGACCTGCAGCACTCCACTTGTACTGTCTTTTACTGTATGTCCACACATATTCTTATTTTGCACGAAAAGGACACCCGCTGCTGTCTGAGGTAACATACGGGCACGAGGCTACATTGCGCATGCGTCGAACCGTGCCGCACACACGCTCCGAACAGAGACAAGCGAACCGAACGGTTCGGATGTTTTTTCATGTACCGTGCCACCCCTAGTCCAACATGAACAGGGCCCTAACATGACAACGAGATGGGTTTAGCTTCTTAAGCCAGGTGCACAGTGCGATTTTGGCCACGATTTGGCCGTCTGAGACAAATTTTGAAATCCTAAAAGATTTCTCTGATCCTAGGCTAAAATCTGAAGTCTTTGATCCTTAGTTTGACATGTGCACGGACCACCGATTAATGACCGTTGCGAACAAATTTTTACCTCGGACAAAATTCTGGCAGTGTCAGAAGATTTGAGGCGCAATCCTGCAGTGTGACTTCTCCTGAGACGACCGTCAAATCAAGAACCAATAGGAGCGCAGAACCTGATGACGCATTTTGTGCGACAACATCAAATCACAACAGGGAACATGTCGAAAAGAGTCAGGTGGATGAAAAATGCCAGCGCTTGTGTTTGTTGTTTGCTGAACGCTACCGTTGTGTCTGTGAATGCGGCTCACTGTTACTGAACGTGTCACGGATTGATGACGTAAAACTCAGTCCGTACGAGTCTCTTGCTTGTGTCCGTTTTTCGCGTCTGACTGTCGTACAGTCTGACAATGACAACTGAGATCCTACAATGTGACATGCTGTCAAAATTGCTCAAAAATGACGTTCGAATATTCCCTCTAAAAAAAACACGAATATTCGAACTATTCGAACATATGGTTGCGCATTTTGTCAATGACGCGCATTACGTCAATAACAGGACAAATGAATACAAAGAGACATAACTACTTGTATAGGTAGTCTATTTAAGTTTAAACATATTTGACAACGTATTACCTACACACAAACAAATAAATCAACTAATGGCCAAGACCGCAGACCTCACACTCTCTCACCCTCACCCTCACGCTCTCTGCGCATAACGGTTTAAATGAACGAACACATTTTGAGAGCTGATCATGAGTTTTGTGCAAGCAATTTAAGGTCGCGACTCTTGTCCCAAATATAGCAGGCTTCATTCAGTGATTGAAACAAATATTAATTGAAGTTTTACAGCATATTGAATGCTCCGAGCGAGCTGTGCTGTGGTAAACATGGAACTTTTCCTTGACATGAAACGGTAAAGAATCAAACCAGTGGAAGCAGTGCATTTATCCTTTATTCATGCAATATCTCTTCAGTCAGTACAGTAGCCTACACTTTAGTAATGTTAAGGTTATGGTACCTCGGCTCCACTGCTCGACAGAACTCCCTGAAGCCTGCCCCATCCACCACACTGATCGCTCTCATGTCCTTACAAATGAACGAAATTAATTTATCCGTTACGGCCTCTTGTCGTGTTGCAGACAAAGAGCTTGTGGCGGGCGATGCAAAGTAAGGGTGGTCCAGTTTGCACATACAAATTAGTTGCTTATATTTACAAAATGAGCCTACAAAAGCATAAACAAGCTCGTTTAATAAAGAAAAGCTCACGAAACAAAGTGAAAACTCACGAAAGTGTTTAGTGAAATTAGGAAACATTTAAGAGATCATAAATTTAGTTGTACAAGTTAACATTACATTTCTACATACATTTTGTTCTCATGTCACAAGTAATATCAAGGTTTACTTTGATCTGTTTTACATGATTCTTTTGTAGTGTGGTTTTCGGTGAAGTGTACTAAAATAAATATCTTCACCTGTGTACATTAGCCCACTTCTTTTCTACGCTTTTTCCTGATGGTTTATAGAACAATTACTCCGAGTCGCCCTCTGTCGCTTCAAAGAATAGCACAACGGCGAGCGTGTCAAGTATAAACTAAACGCCTCGTCCGTTTGGGGAGGAGCGCGCACAGTCAGCGGGGGCTCGCGCCATAGACAGTAAAGGCTCGCGCTGCGGAGCCAGGCGAAAGTATAAAACAAGGCTTCAGGCCGCTAGCGCGCCCACTCGCAAAGCAGACAGCCACGCCTCTACTATCGCGGGCGTTTTTTTTTCTCACTTTTTTTAAAAATTTGAATATTAATTTTCCCCTTCGAAATTCGTTTTTTAAAAACTATTCGAATATATATTCGAATTTAGAATATTCGTTGACAGCCCTAATTACATCGGGGATCATGTTCGTACAGTCTGACAAGCAACATTCGCAGAGGATTTAGAAAAATCACACAGTGTACAGGACCCTTTAGCCATTGTTTAAACTCACCGAAATAGTGTTTTACAGATACAGATTCACATGCAGATTCTCCATCTACACTACTTCATTGAGACCCATCATTAAGGCACATGGCTTCTCATACCACTGCTATACTGATGACACTCAGCTCGACCTTTTGTTTCACCCAGACGACCCCACAGTAGCTGCACGAATCTCCAGCTGTCTGGCTGACATCTCAAAATATCACCTGCAGCTCAACCTGACAAAGACTGAGTTTCTCATCTTCCCCGCCAGTCCCACTATACAACATAACTTCACCATCCAGTTAAGTACATCCTTGATTTCCCCATCAAAGTCAGTCAGAAATCTTGGAGTAACATTTGATGATCAATTTCTAAGACAGCTCGCTCATGCCGGTTTGCGCTCCACAACATCAGGAAGATTAGACCGTTCCTAACAGAGCACGCAACACAGCTTCTTGTCCAGGCCCTGGTCATTTCTAGACTTGACTACTGCAATGCGCTTCTGGCTGGACTCCCCTCTTGTGCGATCCAAACACTTCGTATGATCCAGAATGCAGCAGCATGTCTTGTCTTCAACGAGCCCAAAAGGACCCACGTCACACCTCTCTTCATCTCCCTGCACTGGCTACCACTCGCTGCTCGCATCAAGTTTAAGGCGCTGACGCTCGCATACAGAGCCACCACACGCTCAGCTCCTGCTTACTTTGACCCCATTCTACAAATCCACACCCCCACCAGAAGCCTTCGCTCAGCAAAGGAACGACGGCTTATAGTACCATCACAGAGAGGGAAAAAATCCCTTTCCAGAACATTCTCATTCAACGTTCCCAGCTGGTGGAACGATCTTCCCAACGCCATCCGATACGCAGAATCATTGACATCATTCAAAAGTCAACTTAAAACTCAGCTCTTCCGTGAGCACTTAACCTCATAAAAAATAAAAAATAAACACTTTCCTTTCCTCTTTCTCTTCCTTCTTCCCTCCCTACTCTAGCCTGTGCTACACTGAGCAATGTACACGGTCTCAGGATTTCAGGCTCTTATTGCACTTCTCGACTCTTCATGACCAATCGCTTCATGTACCCCCAAGTTGTAAGTCGCTTTGCATAAAAGCGTCTGCTAAATGCATAAATGTAAATAGTGTTTTAGACGGCAAGCAGTAGCCTCACGCTTAAGTCCGGTGGGAACTCAGTTGTAGCCGGTAAAATGTAAATAGTCCGGGGGGAGGAGCATCATGTGTGTGAAGAGTGATGATCGGCTCACAAGTGAAGAAGAAATGGTTCGTAACGCTCCTCCCCCCTGGACTATTTACATTTTTACCGGCTATAAATGAGTTCTCACGGGACTTCAGCGAGACTACAGCTTGCCGTCTAAAACACGATTTCGGTGAGTTTAAACAATGGCTAAGTTGCTAAACGCATCTCGTTGTCATGTAAGGGCCCTGTTCATGTTGGACAGACATTTTAATTGCATTTTGTGTCTGTTAAGAGGCACAAAGACACTCTTTATGTATATGCCCCCATAGCTGCCGTGTAGCTGAGTGGGAGCTCTGGGCATTAGCTGTAACAGCTCCGTGTTGCAAGCACCAATCCGGTTCGGTTTTTTTCTATAGACAGTACTCAAGTCAAGTCAAGTCAAGTCAAGTCAACTTTATTTATATAGCGCTTTTAACAATGTAGATTGTTTCAAAGCAGCTTTACAGTATTAAACAGCAAAACAATGCAGCCTAATTCTACTCAGCTGTACAGCCATTTGATGCCATCAGCTCATTCCAATTTCCATACGGTGACAGTGTGGGCTTTAGATCAATAATTAGATCAGTAATCTAGTTTACATGGTCAAACCAGTTTATTAATTAGATTTATTTCGATGTTTAGTTGAAAAATATAGTGTCCCCAACTGAGCACGCCAAGCCAGAGGCAACACAAAGGTATAACGATCAAGATTAACTTAAAAATTCACCGGAGTTCTCCTTTAAAAGATTAACAACAGAGCCCAAACTATTAGCCTAAATTCAGTTGCTATTTATTTTTAGATATAACAATCAACAATCATAAGCTTCACATAAGGCGGTTTTTATATTAATTATCTAATTATAATTTTTTTTTCTCCAATTCATTGTTAAAATATAATAATTTATATATAAAGGGACAGTTCAGTTAAGAATGAAAATTCTGTCATAATTTCATGTCGTTCCTATGGAGCCCCTAAAGGCATATGGTGATTAAAAATATGAAATGTGAGGAGAAATTAAAAGCACTTTTCCTCCCATTTAAACTTTTTTGTGAGAGAACGCAATTTCTCAGGGGAATGCAAATGTTCTGCTGATGTAAATACTTTGGAGTTTGCTTGCAAATCTTTGCGTTCTCCCCAGAAAGTTGCTCAGAAAACTTTCGAGTTTCTCAGGGGCAATGCAAACGTTCTGGTGATGGGGGAAAAATAAATGCTTTTGCGTTCACTCGCAAACTTTTGCACCCCCCCCCCAAGAAACTTTTACACACAAAGTTTCTCCAGGAAACACAAACATTCTGGCGATGGAAAGTATATTTCAATGCTTTTGCATTCCCTCTCAAAAGTTTCTCGAGGGACTTTTTTTTTGCAAACAAAACCATTGACAACTTTTTCCCATAATTTTAATCTCATATTTTTTTATCCCCATGTCCCTTATTGGCTCCATGCGTTCCCAACATGTATGATTTTCTTTCTTCTGCAGGCCATAAAAAAGATTTCTTGCACCACCCTTTCATTGTACAGACAAAAAACATCAGGTTTGGAACGACAGGATGACAAAATGTCAATTTTTGTCTGAACTACCCCTTCTTAACCATTTAACTAGAACATATTTTAACTTAATAAACATCTAATATAGGACTAAATTTAAATATTCTGACAGTACATGTTAAGTCAATGCAAGTTTATGTATGATCAATAATACAAAAGTATAAGTAAAAGGTATAAGAAGCTATACATGAAATAAAGCAAACAATTCAGTCAAGCATTCAAAGTCAGTGCTAGTCGGCTACAACTGTAACGTAAAGTTAAATAGCTTAAAAATAAAAAGTAATGAAACTTCACTTTGCCCTCAGCCTAAACGATTTGCCAGGGAACAAATTATAGATCCATGAGACCAAAGATCGCCCGTTACATATACACAAGACGAATTATAGCTTGAGACACCACAGGAGACATCAGAGCCAGTGGCAAATGTCTGAAGGACTGGCCGAGGAGAGGCTGCTCTTGCCAGGGTTAACAAATGCTGAGCGCCGCCGATCCACTGGAGCTCACAACTCCGAAAACACCAGATAAAATGTTCAAATAGGCGCTCTTTTTATAAATAAACCACAGATTTGAGCTTTAAACAACTACATTATCGCCTGAAACAGGCTTAAAACTACATTGTCACACATTAACAGTAGTATTTTTACAAAAAAGACGTCAAGTGTGAACACAGCCCATGTCAGCCGTTTCTCAACGAGACGAACCGCCTGGCAGAAGCCCCTCCCATGACGCAAATTCACGTCTGTTGTGAAGTGAATGTCACGCGCGAATGAAGCGAGTAAACGCAAAATGTTCAAGCGCCCAACTACGCACGAATAGCACAATTTATTTGTGTCATTCACGTCCGGTGTGAATGCACCATAATGCTGCGTTCACACCAAACGCGAAGAGAGCGTCAAAACCGCATCTACCGCATCTAGTTGGACGCTTGAACATTTTGAATCCATTTGCACACGAATTCGCTCCAGGAAAAATATGTCATAAAACACCACTCTGCCTTTTTTCATTTTTATAAAAATGATATATTAAGTATTAATAGCCACACAAATGTGGTCCAGACAACTCCTACATTATCTTCACTGCATGTGTATTTAAATATCCTAAAAAAATTAAGTTATGAAACTTCTCTTTGTCCTCAGTCAAAACGATTTGGCAGACAACAAATTATAGATTCATGACACCAAAGATCGTCCGTTAGATCCACACAAGACGAGCCACTCCAGGACATCAGAGCCGGCGGCCAACGTTAGAAGGACTGGCCGAGGAAAGGCTGCTCTCGCCGGGGTTAATGAGCGCTGAGCGCCCGGTGATCGCCTGGAGCTCACAACTCCAAAAACGCAAGATAATTTTTTTTCTCTTTATAAATAAACCACCGATTTGAGCTTTAAACAACTACATTCTCACATGAAAAAGTCTTAAAACTACATTTTGTGACACAATAGTAGTATTTTTTAATTATGTAGGGTTTCTCATCACGTGACAGCAGCAAGCAGGCTCCTGATTGGTTGACGTGGCACGAATTGACACCAAAGTTAAAAATGTTCAACTCGAGCGTCAGACGCGAATTCGCTTCAAAAGCACCACTCGCGCAAGACGCTCAAATTGCGTCATCCGCGCAAATGAGGCAGAATCACGTCCATCGCGCCACAGGACCTCCAGACGGCGTCAACGCACCTTTCCATTGACTTAACATTGAACTCACTCGCTCCTGACACTCTATGGTGAACGCAGCATTAGGGTGATAGAAACCTCACTGAACCTTTATTTCCTAAGAGCGTGCTTCGAATGAAAATGTTTCCTCCTCCTTAACAGATATTTCCTTTCATCTTGATGATTGACGGCATCTCTTGCAATATTTAAAGGCAAACCAAACCAGCTTTTCCGTACAATCTGAGAGCACGAGAACAGATTTTACACGGGAGGAAAACTGATACCCTGCTACATAATTCATGGAGCTCCAGTCCTTTCTACCCTCATAATAGCTCATATAATCCTGCGTAAACTGCATTATGTAATTGTTAATTATTGATAACTTGCAATTGAGTAATCAAAAAGGTTGGCCGGTGTGTACACTACCACCATTTCTGACCCATGAAAACTCACACAGGGCATAAATCCAGCTGGCTTTTCCCAGCGATCACCAATCTGTGACCGCTGTGAAGAATGTGAAAATGAAGCCGATGACCTAAAAGGCCATCAGAAGAGGACCGTTTTATCCCTCGACATCATGTTTCACCGAGTAGGATGGTGAGTCTAATGGACAGAGATCAATACGTCCTGGAAACGCTGAGGCAAGCATTACGAGATATCCCCGCGCTTCAGTTCTGAGGGCTAAAATAAACCGCACGGGCAAAGAAAGAGCATCTGGAATGGGAAAAGCAAAGACTTTGCAAGCACAGCAACATATATAAAGCAGTGTTTTGAAAGATAAGAGTTGTGCCGTTGTGCCCTAGAGGGGTGTCGCCACACCCTTCATCAGCCGTTTTGACGTGTTAAACTGTTTCTCAATCATGCCACGAACCTCCCGGCTCGTTCAGTCATCGGTTGACTTGAAGACAAGGCCGTCCCACCTCTATGTCAAATACACACAGGTGTGTCTTAAAGCCCTGTGTCAACACCACTGGTGAATACGCTGAAAGTCATTTCGCTAAGAACACGGTCTAATACTCCAGGTATTATGACAAGCGTTCCCACGCCGCACCGCCGGGAAGCAAAAGTCTTTCACAGAAGTAGGCTAATAAGTTCAGAGAGAGAAAAGAGAGACTAAAAATACAGCCGTGCATGGAAAATAGCTTGACATTCATTTAACAACAGTGTGAGAGCTGTTGTTTGAGGTCAGGTGATATATTGGCCCTACTTATGTCTTAATATAGCAGCACACCATCAGCCGCTGATATCAGGTTGACGATTTCCAGGAATTTTCATGACTGGAGCAAGACGTGTTGTGGCAGATCGCTTTTAAGATCCGGGGATAAAAAAAGGAGGAAATCAATTAGCCATCTTTTTTTTAACTACTGTGCTGATTAGAGAATAAAAGAACATCCTAATTTGTTTGAGTAGGGTAAACTTAAATGTAACAATCAAATCAACTTTCTTTTTCTTTTGAGTTCACAAAACTGACAGATTTTAAGTAATCTGAATTGTTTCATTGTTTTGAGTTTTATGAACTTAACTTACCAACTTAAATATAACTGATTTTTATTTCCCAGCATGCTTTGCCATGACACTCGAAAGGGAGAGTGTTATCTAATGATTTTTTGTGCTAGATTAATTGGGAGACTTAGCAGCGTTTTATTGTTTTGTTATGCTAATTGAGAAGAGTTTCGACCATCATGCTGATGAGTAGGGTTGGGTACCGAAACCTACCTATATAACCGGTATGTAACCGGGCCGAATCAGAACGCAGATTTCGGTGCCACTTAAATTCAAATGTGCTTTCGGGCTTTGGCTAATAACGATTGCTTGTTCAGTCTCACGTTGCATTATTTATTCGCTATAATCTCTGTGAGCCGAGTCTGACCACCAAAAACTTTAAGATTAAACAAGACGGTTCAATCATATTATTTTTAAAGTCATTACTGTCACTGCGGATGCTCAGTTTGCCATCGAAACATGACACGCGCTTAAAGGTCCCGTTCTTCGTGTTTTTTTGAAGCTTTGATTGTGTTTACAGTGTGCAATATAACGTGTTCATGTTTCGCGTGTAAAAAAAAACAGTATTTTTAACACAATGTACTCATCTGTACACCGCTGTTTTCACTGTCCTAAAAACGGCTGATGAGTTCCTTGTTCTATGAAGTCCCCCCTTCAGAAATACGTAACGAGTTCTGATTGTGCCAGCGGTTCCTGTGTTGTGATTCGACAGCAGCTTAGCGCACGTGGAAAGGTCACGCCTCTTAACGGGAGATGTATGCGCTTAATGATCTCTACAGCGTCCCTGGGAAAGCCAAACAAAGGTGATTTGACTCCGGGATGAAAATAACAGCGTCTCGACGACATGGCGACAAACACACTCAAACGCAACAATTCCTCTTCTCCACGCAGCACTTCCTCTTTTCCACATGGGACAGCAACAAGACCACGCCCCCTTTTTGCGTATTCTTGTGGGCGGAGGTTAGTCTGTTCTACTGACGTAATTAATGAAGGAAGTACCAGAATGTAGTCCAAGCCGGCCGTTCGCTGTAGGCTTTGAAAGGGAACTTCTGTTAAATAAAATATCTCGCTTGGCATTGAACTTTGAGCTTTATAATTTTACAGGTATTATTTATGCTCTAACAGCAACATTACACACTAACTAAAGTTTGAACAATGGGATCACAAAGAACGGGACCTTTAAGACTGCACTTGCGCATTAGCTGGAGCAACCTGAAATATGAGCTTTTTCACGCGATTTGAGCGTCATAGAAAACATTTATGTAACAGTTCACCTGAGATTGTGTTGCTGATTTGAAATATATTATTTAAATATGAGTACATTATTACCATGCGCTAGCATTAAAGCAGCACTATGTAGGTTTTGCTCTTGGGGTCCCCCTACAGTTGGGAAACAGTATTGTCCTCTACTACTGTCGTAAACTCTGTCATCCTACATCAGGGGATGCATCGCACGTGCATTTGTTGACATGACAACTATGATAGCCCTGAACACTGCGCTGAACACTCACGTTTACAAGCCAGCGTCATTATAGTAGTCTAGTCTATTGGTTACCGTTTTACAGAATCTATATGATACTTCAATTCAATGTTTGAGTGGTAGGTAATAACCATATATCGTCAATATAATATATTGACCTCCTTCAGCTCACGCCAACGAGCAAACGCTGGCCCAATGTTGATCCTCGTCCTCACTTTCTCGTTTCCTCTTTTTGCATTCCTCCGACAAAACCTTTGCTTTCTTCTTTTTCTGTGCTGCCGCGGCCATGACTATAACATCCGGCAAACAAAGGATAGTTGGGCTCGCACGTCCAAATTTAAGGAAGTGGGGGTGATGGTGGAAGTGACGTATATGCCGTAAAGCAGTCGAATTTTGTAGTTCTTTTTTTTCTCGGGTTACTACCCGAAACCCGAAGTTTAAAAGTACGATTAAAACGATACAGACCCCGTCAGGCTATGGCAGACGTGTCATTCAACCTATTGTAAGTCGATGAATCATCACAAGAGTCTTGAAAATATATTATGAAGGTTGAAAAGTTACCTAGTGCTGCTTTAAATCTGCCCGCTTTGCTTCTAATGGCTGAGAGAGAGAGAGAGAGAGAGAGAGAGAGAGAGAGAGAGAGAGAGAGAGAGAGAGAGAGAGAGAGAGAGATCGCTTGTGTGTTTTTTTTCTTCTTTTTCTTAAACCTTATTTCCCAGCTCACACTTTTCTAATCCTAATTTTACAATCTGCAAGTTACACAAAACACACAAGCAGTGCTGACTGACTCTGATCACAGCCAGGTGTTCTCCGACTCTGAATGTTAAACAGACCCTGGACCTGAAGTAATAGATTGGGACCCGACACGGACCCGGCTGATCATTTAAAATATAGACCCGAAACCGTACGGGTCCACAGGTCTCGGGTGCTCCATGAAGACCTCTAGTTTGTAGCATTAACAAAGATAAATTGTATTGATTATATTAGTTATATTTCATGTATACAGTGAAGACTGTTATTTTACCTGAAAAACCGGTATCCTTCTTATATTGTATTTATCTATGCTTGCAATTTGTTTATTATTTTCTATGCATATATTGAATTATATCATTAAAATTATTAATTATTATCAAATTGAGCTATTTAAATCATCTGGTGAATTTGCTTGTATATCACAGAAAAACAAAATATCGCAATGTAAGTTTTTTCCAATATCTTAGCGCCATGTAAACGCTGTCAATACTGAAATGAAACCTAACGAAAGCACAGATTCATTGAGTCCCATAATGAAGCCTGTGTTCAAAAGCAGATTGTTTCTCAATCTCATTGTATTCAGTAGAGAGATGAATCAAGAGGAAATATTATATGATCTCAGTGGGTATGTTAACCTACTGCGCCCACTTAAGCCCAAACACAGCAAAGAAGCTTAGATATTAAAAGCTTTCCTGAATTTTTTAAGTATTCTGCTGCTCTTACAGAGATGTATGGCGTTCAAGTAACTTCCTGTATCCGTCGACTGCATTGTTTTGGAAACATGAATCTACATGTGACTGCACTGTCAAGCGTCAGTACAACTACAAGAGGAAGTGACTGTATGTGAACCATGCTTTGACAGCTAAAAGAGTGTGAACTTTACACCGTGCCCTAAAATGCCAAAACACAATAGACTTACCATTGCAGTGCCACTTCTTAACCCTAAAATCACATCAGCGCTCACTGAAATTATCCAGTTTGGCATCTTTAAAAAAGTTATTTAATTAGCATTTAATTTCTCTCATATATTTGTCACTAGTTGCAATTAATTCTTGCAATATTGTTTCTTTTTTATATTAATTAACAGCATTTGGAATCAAGAACAGGTGTCATTTTAAAAGTATTATTTTATAGCAAAATAGGTCAAGAAGACTGAACACCTGAGCATTACTATTGACTGTTATCTTAACATTACACAATATAAAAGGACAAATCCATCCGTAAAACTCAGCTCAAACAGCCTATGCACCCAAGTCTTAAACCGATAATACAAAAAAAATGTTATCTGCCAATCCGGTAGTTCTTGTTTTTGCACTAGTCTTGTCCAAGGCTAACGTCGCTGTCCTATTGCTATCTCAATTAAACAAACCCCATGTATTCAGCAAGGAGTGACCTACACAAAGGGCCATTGTTAACAGTGACACGTCCAGATCCTCACTTTCTCCCTCACAATCAGGCCAACGGTCACATTAGCATCGCTTTCAATGGGAGAACGGCCACTAATGGCAGCATGCATCAAATCCCCAGCGCGGAGCCACGACAGACGCGGAGATTGAAGGGGGAGGGAAATGCTAGACGAGGGCCCGCCACGTGGGATTCTTCGCAAACAACGCCGTTTGCAACCAACTGACGAATGCGGGACTACGAAAGCGTCTCTCATCCCAGATAAACAGCCGTAGGAATTTAATGAATGACTCGTCCTAAACCTGCTAGTTAATCTATCAAATGCACTTATGTTGCCTTCAAGTCAGGTCAGAATTGTTGTATTTTTTAGATGAGCGCCACCACAATGTCATAATTATCAGCGGAAAAACTCATTAAGCCCACACTTTGTGCCATTTGAGGAAATGCATTACTAATAAATAATTGTGAACATGGCTTGACTCACTTTTTTGCTCACCAGCCACATTGGCTATAGTGGTTTTCCAAAATTACTAGCCACTCAGCATTTTCACTGGCCAACATTTTGTTGTTGGCTATATGTAAATGAGCACTGTACACACCCAAATCAACTCTAGATGAAATTAATAACATGACAGGTTGTGTTATGTCTGATAAGGTTGTGTGTAAGACAGAGAAACACTAACAGTTTTTGGTGTAAATATGATTTATCATCAAGCAATTTAGGTTGTATATTAGATTGTAGGTTTAATAGTAAATAAAATAATTAAGAGTAGTTTTAAATTTATTTTTTATTTATATATTAGCATTTTGAACATAATATGGCAATTGAATGCACTAAATTGGTTTAGTTTTCACTGATATTGATGTATGCAATTTCAGCAATAAAACTTACAATTACAACCAAAAAAAGGAAACAAGTTAGTTGTTCACTTTAAAAAGATACCCGTCGTATTTTCTCTTGTATATTTAGTATTGCGCTTTAATAAAGAAAAAGTACTTCTTATCCGATTACACGATTAATCGACGGAAAAATTGGTAGTATAGTCGATTAATAAAATATTCTATAGCTACAGCCCTAATCCGCAATCAAAATTTGACATCTTTTTAGTTAATTTTAGGGTTGCAAAGTTTCCAGAAAAATTGCAGAATTTTATGGAAACTCCAGGATTTTATGGAAATTTCCAGAAACGTTCCAAAGGTTTACCAGAAAGCCCCTTTGCAACCCTAGTTACTTTATTTTACAGTATTTACAGAAGATTTTTTGAATGTGCAGGGCTCCAGACCGCGACTAAATGATCACATTTCGCGAGCTTTTTTCCTGCTGGTGCGACTGAATTTGGTTGGAGGTTGCACTGGTGCTCAACTGATAAGAGCTGCCATTTCTGTTACATATTAGAAACATCGGACGGCAAACGAAACGTCTGAGCCGTTTATCAGCTCGGAGCAATAATAGACATCGCAGGCCGATCTCGATCACACGACACCGCTACTAAACAGCGCTGGGAGATCCAGTGAGAGAGCATTTGAATTCACCACAGTATTCATAACAGCGCTACTGCGAGACCTAGTGGGAAGCGTTTGGTGCAGAATTCCCTGTTATAAACCACCGATATCAGAGCAAACAGAGCTGACGTGGAGACCAGGAGAAACATTTTGAAACATTCAGGGGTTTCAGTCCACAAATCATAAACATTCACCATGGATTTAATGTAGTAACACCCCATGGTATTGTGGAAGAAATAGTCAAATGTTTTTTCTTTTCTTTTTCTTTTTTTACATTATTCATCTCAGGGTTCGTACAACCTTTTGAGAGTGAAATTCAAGCACACTTTCACACTTTTTCCAGCACTTCAAAGCTCTAAATATTATCCAATTTTAATATTATTTTTAGTGTGATGATTTGTAAAACAAAGTTTAAAGGTGCTGGCCACTTTATGGCAAAAAAACAAACAAACAAACACTATAACCAGTAGGTGGTGGCATAGGAGCACTTATTTTACTTATTATTAGACATTTCCGCTCCTTAATATATGGAAAAAAAACTAGAAAGTCACAAAGTCTCATGGAAAAACTAAAACTTTTCTTCAAATTGTGACTGGATTACACAGAAAACAAGTAAAGAGTGTTCCTTTTAGTTCAGTATGATACTATAGAAGAACAATAGTACATTTAATAAGAGTGGAATATTAATTTTCCTTATACAAATGTGGTTTTTGCACATTACTGTTGTTAATAAAAGTTAATTTTTTCTCAGTGCTTCACTGTTAAATTTCCAATAATCAAACATGTACTATTATTTGTAACTGCACTTATTAACAAAATGCAAAACAATAGTAATTTTATGATTAAATTAACCTTACGATCATTTTTCCTCCTCCTGGCTGGTGCCACTGCTCTCAAATGTTAGTCTGGAGCCCTGTATTATAAAAGTATTTATTAGTAATACAGTGGAAATTAGTAGATTTGGTTAGCATGTTGATTTACGGTGTGCACCCCTACATTTTCTAAAACTTTCAGTTGGGGGCCACTGTGCTCCTAGTGAAAATAGTTAGTCTGTAGCCCTCTGTTGTTGCCTTGTAAACTTATGTCTTGTGTTTCATCTAAATTATTGGTGGATGTGATTAATATGGATAAAAAGATAATTATTGTTGAACAAGTTGACGTTAAGTGCTTTTGAAAAGCCTAAGATGTTTAACATTGACTAATCTTGATGACGTCAATATAATCAACTGTTTAAATAGTGGGTGGAGAGATTAGATTATCTAACTGATGAGATTATCAATCTAAATGATACGAAAATAAAACAATTTATATTGACTTCTGAAGTAAGTTTTCATCTATTCAATGATTTACTCAATCCCCACAACGTGATCACAAAATGATCTTCATTTGGGCACTTTTCTTAGCTAATATTGATATGCAATTAATCGGAATAAATAATTGTTATATTATGAAACTCAATTACAATGCTTTTGATTGACGGGACGGCATAAAATGTATAATACGAAGTGTCAACACACATTATTTGCGGTGTTAAAAAGCTTCCCGTCTTTGGAATATGGAACTGCCCAAAGTGTCCAGTGCATTTTGACCTAAAACCACATAATATTCCCAAACTTCTAAGTACGAAACAGGAGCTCAGGGAAAGGTGGAGGAAGTACTTCTGCTCAAGAGGAAAGCACTATTTTTACATTTGCAACCCAGTTTTGGAGCATCCACCTATATTGGATTAGAGCGCACATGTAACCAAGACAACTGCGGCCTTTGGAGATCTTGGGGTATGTCCCTCCTCCTGGTCGGGTGAAAAGAAGAAAATAAATAATAGGGAGGCGGAGGCGACATGTAGCTGATGAGTGACGTGCAGCTGCAGTCGTTACAGACATTCACCTGCAAACAAAGCCCAGATAGCATCAACAAGAGCGTCAACATGGGCCGGTGACTGATTCCAGAAACTGGGTGGATGAGGTGTGACTAGTGATGGGAATGCTTTTAATGCTAGTGAATCATGGAAATGCTCTGTTTCAGAACTGGTTCCTTAATTAGATTCCCAACCCTAGTCAGAACACGAGCGAATCACATTCGTCCCTGACTAAACGTGCGGTATTCCAGTTTTCAATCATCTTCCGGCATATTCGCCATTGTTTCAGAGTTAGTTCTCAACACGCATGACGCATTTTGCCTGTGGCGAAACATGACAGACCCAGAGTTTCCCTTGTGTGTTCAGCTCCACGTCTAAGACAGGACATTCCACACCCATCCGGAGAAATATCCATTCACATCCTCATCAGTGAACACTTCCGTTCTCTACAGGCATAGCTTCCAATGCATCTCAAAAAGTGATCTCAAAATGAAAGGAGTACTAACTTGAGTGGTCCATTAAAACACCAGTGAGGGGGTTATATTCACCATTCACTCGAGTAGGAGGCTAGGACAGTAACTTGACGAGGCATGAAGAAATAAAAATCCCAGAATTCAAAGATCAACCCGAGGGCGGACTTCTACCGCCAGGTCATCTTATCTCTAAATTTCTGCAGAGGTATTTACAATCACACTTTCATGAACATGCAACTGTATTTGTAAATGATTTACGTGCATAACGTGGCATGTTTTGAGTAGGGATGCACGAAATGAAAATTCTTGACCGAAGCATAATAAAACACTTTGACGAAGCTGAATTGCCGGATTTTTTTCCATTTATTTTGCCAATTTTTTCACCATTGCATAAATTAAATAGTAAAAATTAGCTTTTGACTATTTTGTCTTGCTTTTTTTAAAGAAAAAAAAAATGACAAAACTACAATTTAAAAATATTTATTTAACACTGAACATTTTTTTGCATTCCAGCAGACAAAAGCACAATATAACTTAAAATAAAATAAAATTATTTGGCCATCTTATCTTAGGCCTATTATGCCTACATGTATCAAAATCAAACACTGAGGGTGCTCTAGTAAAGTGCAGATGTAGGCAGTGTACAGTCAGACATTTAAGATTATTTACAATTTCACAAAATATTTTGCAACAAATATTTTTGTATTTATTTTTCTATTTATTAGTCTGCCTTTACATTGCTTTAATGCGTTACCATTTCACTGTCACTTCCGAAACTTTGCACTGTGCAATTGGCCATTAATCCTTTTTGCAACATGGAAAATAATAGTTTTATCAATGGATTATATAGACTGGATTATATAGCATCATCGGAGGTGAGCTTCCCTCCCTCCAGGACATTTACGCCAGGCGGTGTGTGAAGAGAGCTCAGAGGATCATCAGAGACTCTAGCCACCCGAACCATGGGCTGCTCTCACTGCTGCCATCAGGCAGACGGTACCGCAGCATCAGAACACGCACCAGCCGACTCCAGAACAGCTTCTTCCCACAAGCAATCAGACTACTTAACTCCTGATCCATCAGTATCATAACACACACTGGACAGTATATCACTCAGCACAACCCACTGTAGATACACACACATTATATACACATTTATGTATCATTTATTATTTATCATTTATCATATAGCACCTATTGTACATAATTGGATCTCTACTGTGAATAATAATGTATACTGTACATTGTATATTATTATTATTATAGCTTAATGTATACTGTTTAATGTATGTTTAGTGTATATTGTTTAAAGTATATGTATATTGTAAGTATGTGTATATTGGTTAAAGCTGTGAGGACTACACTCACATTGTGTAAATTATTTATTGTTTATTGTAGTGTATACTGTGCTGTGAGTAATTGTGGGCGCATCAGATGTGTAATCTGATGCTGCTTTAAATGTTGTACATGTCATGTCATGACTACTATGTTGCTCAGAACTGCACCAAGAATTTCACCTGTTGTTGCACTTGTGTACATGGCTGTGTGACAATAAAGTGATTTGATTTGATTTGATTGAGACTGTAGACTCGACAGCGAGCCAAGACTGCTCCGTTTACAATCACTAAATGCTGTCGCTATGTCAGTTCATCACGATCTCAAAGTTCAATGAAGCTGCTAACAATGCACAATACATATCTTACTTATAGGGCTGTAACGATTTGACCAAAAATAAAAACCCAGATTAATTGAACATTTTACCTCGATTACGATTATGAACGATTATTTTGCTTTCTTTTGCCCTCATAAGGTTTTTGAGTAAGTTCCTGATAAGGTTTTTACTGTAAATATTTTCTACTATTAAAGGTGGAATTTTTTTTCCTAATGAGAAAGTGCATTTCTTTGTGATTTTAAAATACTTGAAGGAAACGGTCAGATACAGATAAATTAACACACACAGTAGGCCTACATTTCATTTATCTGAATGCATTAATGAGAGAGTGATTGTGTGTGTGAATTACTCATACCGTCTCTATTAATATGAAGCTGTGGTTTGCACTTTACTTCAAAGGTATTCAAATATATGCCTATAACGGTGGCGTTTCTAAGCTACTTTAGGGACTTTACTTTAGTCACAGGAAAGCGTTGACACTGCGTTTCTGCTGCTCTCTGCGCACAATCTTCATGTGATGTGCGAGCTTCTGTCTGAGTGTTCGTTTGTCACAATATATCAGGCATTAGTTCAACATAATACACATCTGATGGTCGAAACTCGCTTTAATGTTCAAACTGGCAGGCCTTAAAACACATACAAATGACAAGCTTTGTGAGGACGCAGGTGAAAGAGTCTGCCTTCAGGGCGCGCACACGTTGTCAGAGACGCGACACGCCTCGGCTCTCTGAAAAAAACTGAGCACTGAACGGTAGTAGTATATACAGATACACACCCAGGTATCGGATCAGTACTCGGTATCGGCCGATACCCTGAGCCCAGGTATCGGAATCGGTATCGGGAAGGGAAAACAGGTATCGGAACATCTCTAGCAATAACTTGCGAAAAACAACTCCTTGTGTGTGACCCCTTCAGTTCTGTTATGAAGCATTAGGCAGTCCCTCCAGAAAAACGTGATTATGCGCTCGCGTGATTTAACGCATAATCAGCCAAAGTCCGCATATTCATGCGGGGGCCGCATTTTTTCAAATACGCCGCACTTTCGCCGCATAAATTGCCTATTTCCGTGTGCAAAATATGCGGGGCTAGCATAATTTCATAATCCCCGCATTTTCATTGCAAAAAAAGTCATATATATATTAGCAGAAAGTTGAAAAATGTTTGTTTACTTCACACAAGAGCCGCCATTTCCCCCTGTTGCCATGGGAACGCTTTGAAGTGACGTAATTACCTGACGTGAAAGTCATCGAAAAGCTGCAAACCCCGTGGAGAAACCATAGATATCGGTGAAACCATGATGAAGCGCAAACTCCCATTTGCCAACAAAAATAACAGCAAAAGACGCGCAAAGCAGTTTCCCGGTGTGATGACCGATTTCAAAACACAGCATCATGAAGCTTTGAAGCGTTATGAATCAGTGAGTTGATTCAGCGGTTTGAAGCGTTTAAATCAATGAGTCGATTCAGCGGTTTGAAGCATTATGAATCAATGAGTCGATTCAGCGGTTTGAAGCATTATGAATCAATGAGTCGATTCAGCGGTTTGAAGCGTTTAAATCAATGAGTGGATTCAGCGGTTTGAAGCGTTTAAATCAATGAGTGGATTCAGCGGTTTGAAGCGTTTAAATCAATGAGTCGATTTAGCGGTTTGAAGCGTTATGAATCAATGAGTCGATTCAGCGGTTTGAAGCGTTTAAATCAATGAGTCGATTCAGCGGTTTGAAGCGTTATGAATCAATGAGTGGATTCAGCGGTTTGAAGCGTTTAAATCAATGAGTCGATTCAGCGGTTTGAAGCGTTATGAATCAATGAGTCGATTAAGCGGTTTGAAGCGTTTAAATCAATGAGTCGATTCAGCGGTTTGAAGCGTTATGAATCAATGAGTCGATTCAGCGGTTTGAAGCGTTATGAATCAATGAGTGGATTCAGCGGTTTGAAGCGTTATGAATCAATGAGTCGATTCAGCGGTTTGAAGCGTTATGAATCAATGAGTCGATTCAGCGGTTTGAAGCGTTATGAATCAATGAGTCGATTCAGCGGTTTGAAGCGTTATGAATCAATGAGTCGATTCAGCGGTTTGAAGCGTTATGAATCAATGAGTCGATTCAGCGGTTTGAAGCGTTTAAATCAATGAGTCGATTCAGCGGTTTGAAGCGTTATGAATCAATGAGTCGATTCAGCGGTTTGAAGCGTTTAAATCAATGAGTCGATTCAGCGGTTTGAAGAGTTTAAATCAATGAGTGGATTCAGCGGTTTGAAGCGTTTAAATCAATGAGTCGATTCAGCGGTTTGAAGCGTTAAGGCCAATTTATACTTCTGCGTCGAGTGCACGCAGAGGGTACGGCGTACCCTACGCATAGACGCGTTGGATACGCCGTACCCTGACGCGCACCTCTCCAAAAATGTAACAACGTGTCAATTCTACGCGGACCGCAAGCGCTGTGATTGGTCTGCCAGAACCCTTCCCTCAGGTCAATAAATAAAAAATCTGCGATAGGAGTGTGTGTGTGTGTGTGTCCAGAAATTGGATGATAGTTCCTTACGCCTGCTATAACACAATATTTTGCAGTCCAGCGATTCTTTATGGTAGTAAATAAATACATAGATCTGCTGAGTATAGTTTATTTATTTTCTCATTAAAACCAAAGATGTTAATCAGTAATTGTATATCAAGAACAGGGACACATTAGGGTATATTTCGTGAATGAAGTCTCCGCAACAGCACCGCTGCTGAAAACAGCGGCCACGAGCTCCGCATGATTTCACAAACGCATTCCAGCGCCAGATCGCCTTCTTTAACTTTACTAATCAACTAGAGATGCTTAATTTGTATTAGATACAACAACTCAAGCTGCAAGAAAAGCCGCTCTCTCACTGCTGCTGATACTCCGATATGAATGTACAGATTCTCCACACGAAGCTGCTTCTTCTTCGGCTGTTCTCTTGATTACACCAACATGCCCGAGGACACTGCCTACTAGCGTCTGCATGTGTAACTGCACATTGACGCAGACAACAGCGCAGAAGTATAAATGCTCACGACGGCGTCGGCTACGCGCGTAGCCTACGGCGTACACTCGACGCAGAAGTATAAATTGGCCTTTATGAATCAATGAGTGGATTCAGCGGTTCGGATCGCCAAAGTCACGTATTTCAGGAGTTTGACCCGCGATCCGAATCAAGAATCGACTCACTGATTCATAGCATCATGATGCTGTGTTTTGAAATCGGTCATCACTATATAAGTCGTTATTTAGTTTTTTTTTGCACACAATAACTATTATCGTCGCTTCATAAAGTTATTGTAGAACCACTGTAGTGAGATGGATTTTGTAACGACATCTTTTGTACCTTTTATGGGTCTTGAGAGTGTACATTGTGCCAATGGAGGCCTTTCTGAGCCATCGGATTTACACTAAAATATCTTCATTTGTGTCCAACAACATGAGGGGACGTCATTCATGACAGAATTAAACTTTTTGGATGAACTAACCCTTTAAGAGATTGCACTTGCATTGGAAGCACTCAAATGTCTGTAAAACAGGAAGTTATTTATTCATTTCTTCAGAAGTTGTAGCATATTACTTTTGTAAAGCTACAGAACTTGTTTGACTCAATGTTTTGTAAATTTGAGCCATTATTAAGGTCTTCAATAAAACAAGATGAGAACTTAAATATTCCCAGCACTTTCTGTGATGTAGTGCTTTTTTTCTCTTTTTCATCAAACCGCAGTTTTTGCAAGTTCCCGCAATTTCATCGCATAAAATTGCATAAATATCCCGCATTTTTCATCGCAGTTTTTAAGAAAACATGCCGCATAATCAAGGATTTTTGCCCGCAACAATCTCAAAAAAAAGCCGCATTTTTCTCGAGGGACTGATTAGGTCTTAAAGTAACAGCCTGCTAATACAGTAAACCTGCTGCTGTCTGTCAAACAATGACTGCTGTTTTTAGTTCTTATTTTGAATAAAGAAGATAAATTAAAATGACAAAAATAATCGTGATGTGGCTATTTTTGGTATAGCGCCTAAACAAAATCTCATGGGGACTTCAATTTTTGTGATATCAACTTCAAACTTGGTTAGACATATGGCTTTGATTTTATAGTAATTTTAGAGTAAAACATTTTTTGTAAAATATATATTTCGTAACACTTTATAATAATGGTCATTAGTTAACATTAGGTAATGTATATTAACTAACATGAACTAACCATGAGCAGTACATTTGTTACTGTATTTGTTCATCTTTGTTAACGTTAGTTAATATAAATACAGCTGTTCATGGTTTGTTCATGTTAGTTCACAGTGCATTAACTAAAGTTAAGAAGATTTTAATAATGCATTAGTAAATGTTGAAATTTAACATTAACAAAGATTAATAAACGCTTTATAAGTGCAGTTCATTATTAGTTAATGTTAACTAATGACCATTATTCTAAAGTGTTACCATAAATTTGATATAAAACACAAATATTTATTACAGTATTTTTCATTTACAGTAAATTTAAACTCCCATTACTTTTTTTTCATATTTTGAAATGCTTTCACTTCAGCAATAATCTGCTTTAATCTTCTTTAAAACAAGACCAAACATATGTCTATATTTACAAAGCATTCTTGAATTACAGCCCTTTAAGTTTGGCTAGTGCATTTTCATGACTAGTTAAGGGGTTAGAAAACTAGTCCCGTCCGACTGGGGCTAAAGACTCACAGCACTGGGAGTCCGTTCAACTGGTCGTTAAACAACAGGTTGAGCAGTTGTGTGTTATCTCGTTGTCGTCTTTGTGTGCTGTTTATCTTGGGTCATGCTGTCAGCAAACAACATCTGTTGAAATCCGAGAACTGACCAACCCACCACCCAATTAAACAGTCTGACTTTAACTCAATTAATGACACCAATTGAGCAGGGCTGACCATTACGATAGTATCGTCCAATGGGAAACCAATGCGTAACATTATTGTCTATCTGTGGTAAATCTTCCATAGTATTTTTAGGTTTCTAACATTTCCATCTGACAATTTTTTGCAATTGCTGGTGTCAGACATTAACCTCTACACAATACGTGTGACCACAGCGTCATAAAGACATCTTGATAAGATTAGAAGAGCATTCCCACAGCTGTTGACATTCTCGTGAACGTGAAGTAATGCCATGCCAAGATCTGCACCCCCCAAATCCCGCCCCCCACCGACCCACCCGTGGGTCCAATAATGCCCATCATAAAAAATCTATAAGTTGTGCAGCACAAAACTAGACATATATCGTATCGTTTAAAAGATCAGAACCTCATCTTTCTTGATAACCCAATAACTTCTGCATTTATGTTCCATAGAAAAAGATAATAAGGTCTGAATTTGACCCCCCCCCCCTTAAGAAAATCATATGAACAATATTACATTTCATATTTATAAATCACACAAACTCACCAAAAATAGACAAGTCATATATCAAATGAAAGCTCTCACCCTCAAGAATATCACTGTGCAGTTTATTCCACCGATCCAACACGTTACAGTAACGTTATTATCAAAAGAATCACAAAGATGGTAATGACTCCTTTGAACAAGCGAACACACGAGTCATATTCCTGTTCGGATCACTTCTGCCTTGTGTAGCTACTACCCTCAAACATATACATCAGCTCGTTCCTTAGGTTGTTTTCTTCAAAATGAGACCATTTTCACATGTCTGTGAGCATGCATGGCCAAACCACACTGCAATATGTCACCGATGTCCAGATCAAAACATGTGATGCAGACAAACACTCCTTAGTTTTGATCGTCTTTGTTAGACGATCACATTTTTTTATATTTGATGACGTCATGCATCAAAAAAGCTGCGTATATCAGCTCTCTATAGCCATGTCGATCATGCTTCTAGACCAATCAGAGCCCGAGATCTCCCTTTACAAAGTTGAGTAAGACTTTCCAGCGGCTGGCTTCAATCAATGCAGATGAGGAGGAGTTATTAGATCGTTTGGACAGATTAAATCTCAATAACTTTTATTTGGAAGGCGATATCAAAAAAGTTATTTTTTCCCCTGTTTACTGACACCTAGTGGAATCAACAGAAACCTTCTGGAGGGAAATAGACCAAACTGATTAAAAAATACAGATTTTCAAATAACAAATTAATTAAAAAATGACTATTTTATACATGTCTATCACAAAATTGTGAATAAATACAATATAATATATGCAATATTCCACCACAGTGTTAACATTTAGAGTGTTTTCTGTAAAATGAGACCCTTTTTTATCAATTTACTCCAATGTATGTGGGTAGGGCGCTCTTTTAAATTCAGATACGTCTAATTCTCTAAAAAAATTCAAAATATCCTGCAGAGCTGAAGTGGTAGGGATTCAAAATCACTATGAATTGGAGATGTGATCATTGGCATTATAAGTTGTTGTGACTTGAGCCTTGGGGGAAAAGAATAGCGAAGGATATTCAATCAATGAGCAGACTTGATTTGAAAGTGATTGTCCTGTGAACAGATTGCATCATGTCAATGAGGTCAAGCTTCCAGTGAATGGAGCTCATATGGCCGGCAATGGCCAGCCTCCTTTTCAAAAACCAGCAAGAATGGCTCTACCAAGACCTTTTACTTACCAAGTTTCCTGTCGAAAACATCCCTGACACTGAGTGTAGGTGTTATGACTCACATAACCCGTGACTTTCAGTAAAATGTTTGCATTTTAGTTTCATTTAGATTCAAACAATACAGGTTTTTTTAAAATAACCAATGCCAATAGCAATATCCAGAAAGGATGACTCAAATGAACACTTATTTACTCATCTAATTCACAATATTTGACAACAAAAAATGTGAACTATATCAACAAGAGCACAATTATCGACTAATAGTGATAATCTCAAAATAGCCTTAATCCATCCATCACTACTAAAACACCTCAAAACGTCTTTAACCAATGAAAACACATAAATGACACTTTATTCCAATTAAAAATATTTACATGGTGGCAAATATCAATCACATAAGTAATGTGACATGCTCCATCCAAACCTATTTGCCATATTATGCATATATATATATATATATTTGACCTCTATTAATTGAGAGACTTTTGGTATGTTTTAAAACATTGTCTCGCCAAAAGCACTATTTAAGTGAACTATCGATTAAACTAGTTAAAATAAAAAAAATGGTGACAGCATCTAAAACATGCCTTATATTTTCAAACAAATGTAACATATGTGTATTTTCAGTATGACATGCACTGATTAATTAATTTTTGTTTAATTTAATTAATAAATGTTTAAAGTTAATATTCATGTTAGTCGATTAAACTAGTTAAATTTTACGAAATGTGACTGGTTACAGCATCGAAAACATACACTTTCCCTTATATTTTCAAATAAATTGAACATTATATGATCATTTTAGCACAAAATATGTGTATTAGCCTATCATATCACGTCTTTTTCAGTATGACATGCACTGATTAATTTTAAAAAACATGTTTTGAAAAGTTAATATTCATGTTAGTTGATTAAACTAGTTAAATTTTACGAAATGTGACTGGTTACAGCATCGAAAACATACACTTTCCCTAATATACTCAAACAAAAATGTAACATTATGAACTAGAATCATTTAAGAATAAAATATATCATATATTATGGTCTTTCAGTATGATTAATTAAAGAAAACATGCTTGAAAAGTTCATATTCAGGTTATTATTCAACTACACACACACACGTGAACAGACAATAGAATCCCGTCACAAACGAATGGAACGTTGAAACATTTTTTTTATTGATTGATACACTTCAGAGTTTCGCGGGAATTCTATTTCAGCAGCAAAGACAATGAGTAACGGTCACAACAATTATTTTAAATATCGGTATTCCACTCAGAAGTGCGCGAGAACACTTGAGCAAGTGTCCTCGATCACAAAAGAAGTTGTTTGCTGGATTCGAGCGCGTGGCAGAAGCGATGGAATGTCCGCGCGTTCAAATGATTCCGATTTAGAATGCCGTGAAATTCGACATGTGCGCGACAACAAACAAGAGCACTTGAGAAACAATACAGGAACCGAGGCTCTGCTGATATCCGCCCATGCTTTTTCCCGTGAACTTGCCTGCAGAATGTTAACTTTCTGCGTTAGCCACACACACATAAACTCCATCGACACCACAGAAAGCGGCAAACTGGATTTCGTTACTCACATTCTAGCACGCGGACCCGTTTTCCGCTGAAGCGCGTCAGTAGTCGGAGTGTTTCTGCCTCAAACTGTTTCCTCCATCCGCGCTGCGCACAGATCACGCCGCACAGCAACGCTACCAAACCCCTTTGCCGTTGCCAAGGCAACAGACCCACTTCAGCCAATCATAACCCCTCCCCTTCGAGATCCCCTGGCAACTGCTGCAGCGCGCGCGAGCGCTAGTGGTGAAGCTTCTTGGCGCGCGCCATTCCACTCTATTTAATGTGTTTTCACCTTTTTCCCCCTTTCCTTAATATGAATTATCCTCAGATTGTCTGTTTAATCTCAACGGATATTTGTTCTCCGATCTTTTCCATTTATTCCCAAACTTAGATACAAAAAAATGTGGGCTTTTCACGCACTCTTATAAATAAAGGTTCCGATTAAGTTATTAATCCAACATTTTGCTCTCGGATGGTGAAATTAAACTCAGCATGTGACATATACAGAGCATGTGATATTATTTAATGAGGTAAGCAAACAGAAACAGTCTTTTCTTGTCACTTAAAGTCCCCATGAAATCAAAAGTTTTAGTGTGAAGATTTTCTGTCCAATCAAATGCTCTCTAGAATCTGAAGCCCCGCCCCCTACATTATAAATAGACTCTGAAGCATAAATCAGTCACTTGTTCACACATTTTTTACCTGGTGAATGGCACGTAGTGCACTATAAAGGGGATAGGGGATGATTCAGACAGTGCACTATATATATAGGGGATAGGGAATGATTCAGACAGTGCACTATAAAGGGGATAGGGAACGATTCAGACAGTGTACTATATAGGGGATAGGGAACGATCAGACAGTGCACTATATAGGGGATAGGGAACGATCAGACAGTGCACTATATATATAGGGGATAGGGAATGATTCAGACAGTGTACTATAAAGGGGATAGGGAACGATTCAGACAGTGTACTATATAGGGGATAGGGAACGATCAGACAGTGCACTATATAGGGGATAGGGAACGATCAGACAGTGCACTATATAGGGGATAGGGAACAGTGCACTATATAGGGGATAGGGAACAGTGCACTATATAGGGGATAGGGAACAGTGCACTATATAGGGGATAGGGAACAGTGCACTATATAGGGGATAGGGAACAGTGCACTATATAGGGGATAGGGAACAGTGCACTATATAGGGGATAGGGAACGATCAGACTGTGCACTATATAGGGGATAGGGAATGATTCAGACAGTGCGCTATATAGGGGATAGGGAACGATTCAGACAGTGCACTATATAGGGGATAAAGAACAATTCAGACAATGCACTATATAGGGGATAGGGAACGATTCAGAAAGTGGATTATATAGGGGATAGGGAACGATTCAGACAGTGCACTATATAGGGGATAGGGAACGATTCAGAAAGTGGGTTATATAGGAGATAGGGAATGATTCAGAAAATGGACTATATAGGGGATAGGGAACAATTCAGACCGTGGATTATATGGGGGATAGGGAACGATTCAGACAGTGCACTATATATGGGATAGGGAACGATTCAGACAGTGCACTATATAGGGGATAGGGAACGATTCAGACAGTGCACTATATCGGGGATAGGGAACGATTCAGACAGTGCACTATATAGGGGATAGGGAACGATCAGACAGTGCACTATATAGGGGATAGGGAACGATCAGACAGTGCACTATATAGGGGATAGGAAACGATTCAGACAGTGCACTATATAGGGGATAGGGAACGATTCAGACAGTGTAAATATGCTTTCCATTGGGGTGAATGAAGTCTGGTTTCACGTTAGTGTCACTGAACCGCCACAGCTGTATTATGCAGAATATACGATGGTAAATATTTAGTTGACAATACAATATATAGGGTATGATTTTTCCCCGAAATTCAAAATATTGAGACAAAATGATAACTGTAAATCCATCATTTACTGACTGAGTCCAATTATTTCTGTGAATTGCAGTGATCCATTTGCTTCTCTTTTCTGTAGCTTTCTGCAGTCTGTAAAAATATACCTCAGATTTTTTGTCAAATCTTGAAATTATGTCGACACACTGAACAATGCTGCGCGTTTCAAGGCACTTCAGTGGGAAACGGCTTCTCGAACAAGAGCAAATGTTGGGCGGGGCTTGATTTTGTCCATGGGGAATTGATTGGGTGGTTGTGGTTTGCTATTGGTCGATCATATGAGTGACAGGTTGCCCCGCCCTCATGCCAGTAAACGCATCATCAGAGAAGAGATGTCGCTGCAAAAGGGAGGGGAAGATATTTTGATTAAAGATTACGAGGTGCTGCATACATCTTTATGCCACTCAGTGGGCGTAACCGCAGTCACTCCAGCTGACGGTGATGTCACACGCATAACATTAAAAAAGGGGAGGAGCTGCTCAATACGTCCCGCCTGTTTTAGTGGAAATTATGTCGACACACTGAACAATGCTGAGCGTTTCAAGGCACTTCAGTGGGAAACGGCTTCTCGAACAAGAACAAATGTTGGGCGGGGCTTGATTTTGTCCATGGGGAATTGATTGGATGGTTGTGGTTTGCTATTGGTCGATCATGTGAGTGACAGGTTGCCCCGCCCTCACGCCAGTAAACGCATCATCAGAGAAGAGATGTCGCTGCAAGAGAGAGGGGAAGATATTTTGATTAAAGATTACGAGGTGCTGCATACATCTTTTTGCCACTCAGTGGGCGTAACCGCAGTCACTCCAGCTGACGGTGATGTCACACGCATAACATTAAAAAAAGGGGAGGAGCTGCTCAATATGTCCCGCCTGTTTTAGTGGAAATTATGTCGACACACTGAACAATGCTGAGCGTTTCAAGGCACTTCAGTGGGAAACGGCTTCTCGAACAAGAACAAATGTAGGGCAGGGCTTGATTTTGTCCATGGGGAATTGATTGGATGTTTGTGGTTTGCTATTGGTCGATCATATGAGTGACAGGTTGCCCCGCCCTCACGCCAGAAGATATTTTGATTAAAGATTACGAGGTACTGCATACATTGCATAAAATATAAGAATTGTCCAAGTTTATAATTCGCTGTCTGTTCCTTAACAAGTAATTAACATTTCTTTAGTGCCGCAATTCCCTGTCCGGAGGAGAACACACATTACTAGTGTGTTTTACTCAAGCTTAGCCTCGGGTTTAACAAGACAATAACCCATGGATAAAGCCTCAGTGTGAAAGGTTAAAAGCACTGTTAAAGCCTAAAGTGCTTGTTTAATCAACAGTAAATGATTTTATGAAACAGGCCATGTTTTCAAGGGTAAACTGGGAAAATGATTGCACAGACTGTACCAACCAGTACAAGAGGATTAAGCGATAGAGCTGGAGGAGACGGTAACAACTGCATGACCTCGATGCTTGTGTGCATCTGCTCCGTCTCACCAAAGTGCTGTTCTCACACATGGTTGCAAAGGCAGTCGCACAAGACTTCTCACTCACCCTAGCATCGCCTGAAATGGATGCAAGACGGCTGGATTTCCTCTATTTGTGCCACAGGCAAAGAAAACCATATCGTTGATTGGATGATTGATGATAAGGAGGTTTCAAGCACCACTAGCCTAGTACTTATGTGCTGTGAAACCCATAGTTTAGTGATAATGCCAGGGGATTTACACCAAGAGGAATTCAGGTCATTGTAACAGTCTGTCCTTATGAAACTCGACACTTATCTGGACGTTTAACCGGACGAACAGGATTTCTCGAGTCTTTTGCAATGGAAACTAACCCTTTCTGTGGTAGCCGCTGGTGAACCAAAGGGATATCAAACACGCCGTCTTCGACTCTCTACAGTGTTTTATTATTTGCATCAGTTAATCGACTAAACACAAGGTGAATCCGTTTTGGTCTTGCGTGACAGGACTGCACATGTGATTCAGTGCGTGTCTAGATAATGGCAACAACACATTGTCACTTGTAAATTAAACACGCCATTTGTGGTAAACTGAAAGTGCATATTCAAACCATTGAATCTTTGATGTTGCGGATGAGTTATTGTATTTCAAAGCTTCTCTTAAATGCAGAAAATAAACGATTTTTTAGGAAATCATGGTTTTATAGGACACGTTCCTGGACATCCTTGTTGGTCCCGGAGCAACATTACTATCAGATTGCAGTGTTTGGTTTAGGCTTAGTCTTCAGGTTTGGGCCTTCATAAATATCTGAGCTATTTTTCCTATATTTTCAGGGGTATTGAAAATTATGTCATTACTTTCTCATTGTCATGTTGTACCAAACCTGCGTGCCATTTTTTAAATAGTGATCTAAAAATTACTGTAGAATTATATATATATATATATATATATATATATATATATTCTACAGTGTTATTTAAGTCATATTGAGATACTTTTATATTTTTTATTAATATTTTTGAATTAGTATATCTTTTTGTTTTCTATTTTTGTTTAAATTTTTGTTTTATAATAGTGTTGTGTTTTTGTCATTTTATAAGTTTTTTAAAAATTAAAAACGAAAATGAAAAAGAAAAATTAGCCTAGATTTTTATTTAAATTAATTTAAATAACATTTTATTCATTTTTTATTAAAAATATATTTGTATAGTGAACTCAAAAAAATTATATATATATAATTCTACAATGTTATGCAAGTCATATTAATATATATGGTTTTTATCAATATTTTGAATTAGTATATATTTTCATGTTTTCTATTTTTGTTTTAATTTTAGTTTTATAATAGTGCTGTTTCTGTCAGTTTAAAAAAAAATAATTATTACAATTTTAAAAATTAATTTTATTTAAATTAATTTAAATAACGTTTATTCTTTTTTATAGTGAACTCAATATATATATATATATAATAATATATATAATTCTACAATGTTATGCAAGTCATATTAATATACTATGTATGTATGTATATATATATATGTTTTTTTTTAGTGTATATTTGTATTTTTTCCATTTTTTATTTTAGGTTTAGTAATTTGTTGTGTTCTTGTCATTGTTTTAAATGTTTAAATATATTTTTATTTAAATAATGTTTTATTCTTTTTTTTATAGTGAACTCAATTATATATTATATATATAATTCTACAATGTTATGTAAGTCATATTAATATATGGTTTTTATTAATATTTTGAATTAGTATATATTTGTATTTTTTCCATTTTCTATTTTAGTTTTAGTCATTTTGTTGTCTTTTAGTCATTGTTTTAAATGTTTAAAAACTAAAAATACATCTTTACATTTAAATAACGTTTTATTAATTTTTTATAAGATTTTTACTTTGAGTTATTTTATTACATCAAGTTAACAAAATGAAAATGAGAAATGTTGCTAAAATAAAACGTTACATTTTTTTAAGTATTATATTTCACTTACAAATTTATGTTATTTCAAGTCATGCAAATGGTTTTAGCATCAGTAAACTTTATTATTTCACACCTTTTGTTCAATGCAAATCAGTTTAACTCATGAATTCGATTCCAAATAAGCGATATGATCGATCATTTCCCCCCTTTATTTGTAGCTTTTTAGTACAAGTTACACACAAAAACCAATCACTTTTGATGTCTTTGATGTTCAACATTGGAATTTGACTACAGAAAAACTCTTTTTCCATAACAGCATGTGGTTTTGAAACAACATGAGTGTGAGTAAATAATGTTTTCATTTTTGGATGAATTATTCCATATTTGCTTTAAAAAAGGACTGATACAGGAACACGCCCTACTTAGCAAAATCAAGGTCATCGAGAAGGAATATTGTGAACATAGTATCGAGTGTCAGAGGACGTTGAGTACATGGCATCCACTCACCTACGTCATGTCCTTTCAGTCCTTACTATAGCATCGTGTTCCTGATCAGAGCCATTCCTAGAGCTAAGAGGCACTTTGTGAGATGCCCCGTTCTCCCACAAGCCCTCCCATAATTCCCAGAGATAATGAAGTTGCAGTACCAGCGGCCGGGAGACAAGAACAATCAACTCACCAGTGGACCTGATTGGAGATCAGCCTTTATAAAGACTTTTACTCTGTGCTGGTCCGTTCTAATCAGATTGAGAAACTAAAACAATTGAAGGAGACTGGCTCTGATCTATTGAGTTATGAGATGTTTTGGCCTGATCATACAGATTCTTATTTGAGAATAAGAATAAATGTGTCTGTGATGCTTCTGAGGACAAAGAATGTGTTATAAGCCACCTGTTTCCCATTGGGGTTGGGGTTTGACCAACATTTGCCATGCACAAATGGACATGGTCCTCGAACAACATTTCTATCCCACATCCTCAATGTGTCATGTGTCAGGTTCTTTCTCTTTGCTTCTCACTATCCTTTTCTTCACTCACTCACTCACTCTCCTTCCTGATTGTTTCAGACACACACACACACACACACACGCACACACACACTTTCTCACTCACTCGTTAGGCTCATCTTCTCTCTGTCTACCTGCACCTGTTTGTCATCGCAATCAGCGCCTCGCTGCCTTGCGATGACACCTGTTCCCACTTTTGTTTGAGTGCTTACCCTTTATCTAGTGGTTGTTCTTACTGCCTCTTGTTGGATCATTGTTTCATGTCATGCGTTACGACTGCAGCTTTCTTCATGTCTGATTTGCTTTGGAAGTGCTCACCTGGTCTTGTTTGTCTGATACAGCCTTGCGCCTAAGTTTAGTCTGAGTTCTGCATTTGCTGCAAGAGTACCTTCGCGGTCCTCTGTTCCTGACTGGGATTTATTCTCAAGTACTGCCTCCACCTCTACTGGTGTCCCGATCTCTCACCTCTTCAAGACAGGATCATCTCAGCTGCCTTCTCAGTTTGTTTTTCCAGTTCTGTGTGCCTTAACGACAGACTGCCTTGTTTTTATTCTCATTAAAGACTGTTGTTATCCTGTCAACCTCTGCTCTTGGATCCTTTCTTTATTGACTCTGACACAATGTTTTCACGTATACACTTATATCAATTTTTAACGTTTTTAGTTGAAAACGGTGTCGTGTAAACGGCCCTTAAAGTGTGCTTGAGCAGTTGGACAAGGATTAGAAGTCAAACAACAATAAAGGACATGTTCTCTGTACATTTGGCTACTCGTTGCATTATTAATATTTGTCTATTGACTTATAATCCTCCATACTTGCTCAAATTTATCAGATGCTTTTATCCAAAGCGATTTACAAGAGAGGAACAAAAGCAATTAATCAAGGAGCCAACATTACTCACGACAAATAAACATTGTGTATCTCGGAACTGAAAGTGAAAGGAAAGGATGGGGAGATGCACTAGATGAAGTGAGTCGGGACTGATCAGTGGATGGACGTTCCACTTTTGAGGGTGTGTCCATGCAGTCTGGGAGTGGACGATGCTCATATCATGTGTGTGTGTAGTGGTCAGATACCCTGCTGCTTTTACAGCCCATAAATCTGAGCAGGCTAGCGGCTGCTGTAGTCAGCTCACTGAGAGCCTTTCATGCAGAAAATGAATCAGACCATTCGAAAGTAAGCGCAAATGCCTCGCTTCACGTCGCACACACACTGCATGTCTGCCCGGCCAATACACAGGCACTCCACTCCAGTCCAGGTGGCTTTAAGCTAATAAAACACTCCATTAATGGCCAGCACGGCTTGTTCACCAGATACTTCGCTGTGCTATCCATCTCGCGTTCTTGCTCTCGTGCAAGCATGGATCGCGCTTGTTGCTGTACTTAATCAAAACGAGCTGTGACACTGTATCTGGAAGTGGAGGGTTATTGAATTAAGGCAGCTCTTTAATGTACTCTAGTCTGCGAACCCATCTCTGCAGTCTTCAGTATCGCATTAAAGACAGACTCCTTTCTGTCATTTTATCATCTCACATGCAAACTTGCTTGACCTCCACACCATCCTGAATAAATGACCAACATTTAGGCGTTTCCTCTTTCTGCGTCCACAATACTGAATAAAATCATCTTCATCTCTGGTTGCCAGAGTGTTGCTATGGGTGTTTGGGGAGGTTACCAGAATGTTGCTATACAGTTGCTTGGGTGGTTGCCAGAGTGTTGCTATGCAGTTGCTAGGGTGTTTGGGGAGGTTACCAGAATGTTGCTATACAGTTGCTTGGGTGATTGCCAGAGTGTTGCTATGCATTTGCTTGGGTGTTTTGGGTGGTTGCCAGATTGTTACTATGGAGTTGCTAGGGTGTTTCGGAATAACAATCAGAACACAGTTGCTAACTTGTTGCTATGGAGTTTCTAGGGTATTTGGTGTGGTTGCCAGAATGTTGCTATGCAGTTGCTAGGGTGTTTTTGGTGGTTGCCAGGGTGTTATTATGCTGCTAGGGTTTTTGGGTGGTTGCCAGAGTGTTACTATGGATTTGCTAGGGGTTTTTTTGGGTGGTTGCCAGAGTGTTACTATGGAGTTGCTAGGGTGTTTCAGAATACCAAGCAGCACACAGTTGCTAAGGTGTTGCTATGCAGTTGCTTGGGTGTTTTGGGTGGTTGCCAGAGTGTTACTATGGAGTTGCTAGGGTGTTTTGGGTGATTGCCACCACGTTTGCTTGAGTGTTGCCATGTAGTTGCTAGGGTGTTTTGGTGGTTGCCAGAGTGTTGCTATGCAGCTGCTAGGGTGCTTCAGAATAACAATCAGTACACAATTGCTAATGTGTTATTATGGAGTTTCTTGGGTGTTTTGGGTGGTTGCCAGAGAGTTGCTATGGAGCTGCTATAGGGTGATTCAGAATACCAATCAGTGCACAGTTGCTAAGGTGTTACTATGGAGTTGCTAGGGTATTTCAGAATAACAATCAGTACACAGTTGCTAAGGTGTTATTATGGAGTTGCTTGGGTGTTTTGGGTGGTTGCCAGAGTGTTGCTATGCAGCTGCTAGGGTGTTTTGGGTGGTTGCCAGAGTGTTGCTATGCAGCTGCTAGGGTGTTTTGGGTGGTTGCCAGAGTGTTGCTATGGAGTTGCTAGGGTGATTAAGATTAACAACAAGTACACAGTTGCTAAGGTGTTATTATGGAGATGCTTGGCTGATTTTGGTGGTTGCCAGAGTGTTGCTATGCAGCTGCTTGCTATACAGTTGCTTGGGTGTTTTCAGTGGTTGCAAGAGTATACAGTTGCTAGGGTGTTTCAGAATACCAATCAGCGCACAGTTGCTAATGTGCTGCTATGCAGTTGCTAAGGTGTTAAAACATCTCTCAACTCCCTATTTGGGATTCAGATCCAATGTGTGTCAACTATATGTTAAAATACAATGTATAAGTATGTCTCACAAAATTCTGAAGGCAGCAAAAACACGCCTTCACTGCCTGGCAGTTTAGGAGCATTTACATAGATAAAGGCGTAAGGGCGGCCAAACCGGGTTAACAAGAACTATTTGCATTCACCTGAGGGCAAGTGCAAACTAACTGTGGCACTCCCATTGGCCATCTGCCTTGTGTTACTTGTCTTTCTAAAAATAAAAAGCATATGATGTCAGTTTTCATCATTTTGTCCCCTAGCGGTGCTATGATTAGTGCTTGAAATCGTGTGTGATATAACAATTCAAATAATGATTCTAGCTGGAAGACTATTATTCCTAAAAAATGATCTTTTCAAGAAATGCACACACGCAAAACAAAGATGCACATGAGTGATACACAGACTATTAAACACAAGTAGACAGCGTTTGGACAGAGTCTCTGCTCCTCCAGATGTAAAGTGTGGATGGATCTCCACGGGTGGCTTTCGGCTGACACAGAGAGCCTTATTAAACACTGTGACAGCGGAGTGTGTTTGCTTACAGAAGCCCCGTGTTTGACAGGCCTTTGTATGTGTCGGGCCTTTATGAAATGTGTCAACAGTTCCTGCTTGACTCTTATCTGTGCTGATAGACACATGACGCTAATAAAACACTCGACATGCAGTGCAAAAGTCTCAGAAGCTGCAGTGAAATTAAAGGTGCACCATGTAACATTATTTCAGTAAAATATCCAAAAACCACTAGGCCAGTGTTATATATTTTGTTCAGCTGAGTACTTACAATATTCCAAATGTTTTTAACTATTTGTAAATCGTGACAAATTGCTATTTTACCCGAGGAACCGGGACGTGTGAGGAAGTCGCCTGTCGATGACATCATATCTGTGTTCCCCTCGGTTTCCGGTTTAATTTTTTATTTTATTTTAGGAACTTTGGAGTGGTTCGACCGCAGGAACCAGGGTCTAAAGGAAGTTTCGGGTAAATATTTCCCCCTCTAAACGGCCCTGCTCGTGAGGTAGTACGTTTTCAAAGTTCAGGAACTTTCGGGGGTGGGACTTGGGTGCTGAACATGCTGATTGGTTGAGCTCACACAGCATTTTATTTCAACTGGCATTTTTAAACATCTTTTGCGAGGATCGTTCTGCGTTCAGCAAATATCAGTCTTGCTCTTTCTGTCCGATGGCGCGCGTTCGTCTCAGCCATCTCACAGTCAATGTCTGTAATAGCTGATAATAACATACGTTGTCTTATTTTAAATCAAGCTTTATGAACTTTCAGAAATCGCTTTAGTATCAGTGCTCGTCTCTTTTCCGCCGTTTTGTTAATTACATCTACATCTTAATTACAGTCGCGCGCGGACTGCTTAATCTTCACGGTACTTTAGACCGCAGTGGAAACGCAGACAATAGCAGGTCTGGGGAAAAAAAGTTCCTGCAAAAAAAGTCCCTGGTACAAATTGTTCCGGGTAATTTCTGTGGAAACGGGGCTTAATATAAATGTTTCTGGTTTTATTTTGCAGAAACGCTTTACTCTCACTGCAGTGTGAACAAGTGTCACAGCAGCCGCTGAGAGAACGCACAGAGTAACGTCATCCCATCATCAACACACTCAGATGTGTCTAATATGATAAACAGAGCTGCGTTACCTCACACTCATGACCGGAAAAGCGGAGATGGTGCCGGCGACTGTATCATAATAAAAGTCCCGCTGCTCATGAGGCGTGTGTTGCCTTCATCTTATTAACAATCACTCCAGCGGTTCCTCAGCTCCTCAACACTCGGTCCTGCTCTGCTTCAGACTACTGTAACGTTAATAATCACATCAACATGATTTCTGCCCGAGTCCTATCCCGATTCTTCCGGCTGTGAGGTGAAGACCACATGTCCCAATATTCTGCGCTCAAACGTGGCGTCATCAAACTACGTCTTTGTTTTGAATGGGCGACATCTAGCGGACGGAAAAGTTACATAGTGCACCTTTAACCCACACTCTCAGCCTGATGTGGCCTAGATATACAAAATAAATAAACTCTTTTTTTGTCATATTGATGCTGTTTAGTGCAGTATTGACTGGCTTTTAAAAGATATCAGTAAAGCAATATAATACAATGAAATGTAAACACGCTACTTGAGAGAGGAGGACAGTCCAACAGTAACAAAACATGACAAATACATCCTGCACATTGTGACTTAATTAAATACCGTTCCTTTAAGACTTTACAACTCAGACTTGTTCACTTTTCGCTTAATTAACTGCCAAAGGTGTTCATTGGCCTGTAGGAAACGACCATTACTGAAGAAAAGCAAAATTTACGGAGGCAATAAAACAACACAGGATCAATGGGATAATCTGATTTGCACCTCCAAATAGTGTATTGTGTTTCGGGCCTGTTTAGAGGGGCTTTTGTTAAATGAACTGGCTGCTGTTAAAGTGAGACACCTAAACAAAAGATCAACTCGGCATTTAAACAGAGACACACAAATGATTGTGATCATATTAATCTTTTCTTTAGCAGAGAATAGCAACCAATCAGAATTCCCTTAGCAACTCCATAGCAATGCCCTATATGGCATCCCCCTTTTCTTATTTGAAATGTGATCAACGTTTGCGTAAGTAGATGTGTTGGGGACTTTAGCAATAACATTATGGTCCCACTTTAGTTTAGGGTCCAATTCTCACTATTAATAACTATGACTTTTGCCTCAGTAAACTCCTAATTACTGCTTATTAATATTTAGTAAGGTTGTTAAGTTTAGGTATGGTGTAGGATTAAGGGATGTAGAATATATTCATGCAGAATAAAGCATTAATATGTGCTTTATAAATATTAATAATTATTTATGAATCTGTTAATTCTCAATAAGAGCGTCTATAGACGTCTTTCAGGGTTCGAGCCAAACTCTGCAGGACAGCGGCTCACTAGGACCGAACTTGCCAACCCCTGCTCTAAGTAGAGGAAAAATTGTACCCTAAGGACCAATTGTGTACCTTTAAAGGAAATCCCCAAAAAAAAAAACTGTACCTTTTTTCTGAGACTGTAATAGACTAAGGGCAGTGTTGGGGGTAACGAGTTACAAAATAACGGATTACAGTAACGATATTACTTTTTGGGTAACGAAGTAAAGTAACGCATTACACTAAAAATATTGGTAACTACACTACTTTACTAGACTATAGGAACGCGCTTTCCTGCGTTACTCAAGCCGCGTTTGCCTGTGTGTAAAGATCTGATATGTTTAAGTGCTGCGTGCACCGTTGCCATAGAACAGTGTTTCCCAACCGAGGTGCCGTCTGACAAGAGCATGGATGCCGTGTAAAAGTCCTTCAAATTCTCTCTTTGTAAACTTTGTTCAATGCATATAGTGCTGCAGTATGTTCGAATACCAGTCATTTTCGCCGTCGTCACAAATGAGAAGTTGCGCGCGCTGTGAGAATATTTTGTCTATGTGCACTCATCCGAAAGCGCGCACACGTCTCACAGTGCGCAAATATTGAGTTATCTTTCAAGTTTGGCTCTTGAACGGACAAACTCACACAAAACTATGTCAACATGCCCATCTTGATGAGTATCCTAGCAGACATAGTCTGTATATGCCTTAAAACGACGCATATCCGAGCATTGGGTCTTAAAGGGGCAGTTTTATTAGGTCTTAAAGGGGCAGTTTTATTAGGTCTTAAAGGGGCAGTAGCCTTTACTGCTGTCTGTTTAATGTCAAACAACAAAAGACAAGGGCATCACTCACTGCTCTTGATTGAATAGATTTTGTAAATTTAATAGGATTAATGTTTAATTTATACAGTCAAATATGCAATGTTATTTTACATTTGATTTCTGTACCTGAAAACTAATGTTAGACGTACCTGAAAAACCTGAAAAGCATTGTTTATTTTATTAGTGTCTTTGCTCAATAGTATTTATTTGTGCTGCTGCTTGTATTTAAATTATTTGTTCTTATTATTTTCTTTATCTTTATTTGACAGTAGTCCTTTTTGTTTGTTTGGGGAAACACTGCCATAGAGCCATGATGTTTGTCCATATATCTACACGGTAAATTAAGAAATGGGAAAGTAAAGTAATAAGTAGTGTAGTTACTTTTCAAATACAGTAACTAGTAAAGTAATCTCATTACAATTTACAGATGTAACTAGTAACTAGTAACTAATTACTTTTTTTGAGTAACTACCCCAACACTGACTAAGGGCCCGTTTACACAGTACCATGTTCAACTAAAAACGTTTAACCTAGTGTTTTAGTGTCAGCCTTAGTGTCATTTACATGGCAAAGCACTTTTTTGCAAACTTTTGAAAACAGGTTTCAAAGTGATACCGTTATCATCTCTGTGTAAACTACAAAAACACGAGTTTGTGAAAACGCTGACGTCATGCACATGCGTGTTATGTGTTCAGTCTATGGGCGTGTAGTGTTTCTTTTCAAAGCAACATCGCCATCTACTGGCCTAGCAGCAGAATACAGCGTATTTAGTCGTTTTAACAGATCCTTAGCTGTGTCTGATATCACCCCCTATACCCTTAAATAGGGCACTTTGAGGGGTCAGTCATTTGTAGTCAGATGTCAGAAACCATAGTGGACGTTATCAAGTGCACTCATTCAATCCCACAATGCACCGCAATAACGAGTGTACAACTGATGTACGCTCAAAGGCTAGAGAATACACTGTCCGTGACGTCACCCATAGGATTCTGAAGAGCAGTTTTGAATTGTAAAGTAGGGTCGAGCTGGCCGTTGCCATCTTGGCAGCACGTCATCACGCGTCACTCCCGGAGAAGATGAAGGCAAAAAGGCGGGATGTGGGTGGAGCTGAGATGACGTGATGACTAACAGACAGCAGATAAACGGTAATCCACCTGTCACTCAAAGTGGCCACACTCTTAATTATGCAGAACTTTAAGGCTTTATATAATGTAAACAAATGAGTTATAAAAAAATTCACCCCCCTCACAGTCGTCATGAAGGGCAAAATTAGCCGTATAGACCAAAACCACAATTTGTACCAGGCTGTAAACATGTTTTTTTCTGCTGTAAAGTTGGTCATTTTAACATGAGGCTCAATGAGATTCTGCTCTCTTCTGGTGGCCAGTCGATGAACTGCAGTTTAAGTCACTTCCGTATTGGCTTCAACAGAAACTGGGGGAGGTTGCTGCTTGGTCTGAACAGAAGATGGCATCCGCTGAATCAATCATCCATCCGTTTTACAAACTGCTGGTCCAATGTGGGTACAGCATAATATAATACAGGTATAAATACCTTTTAACTGCTTATTAAATTGTTTAATTACACTCTAAAAAATTCTGGCTTAAAAAGCACCCAAGTTGGTTTGAAAATGGGCAAACCCAGCGGTTGGGTTAAATGCTTGCCCAACCTGCTGGGTAGTTTTATTTGACTCAACTACTGTTTAAAACTGTATTGCTTGCTTAAAATGAACCTAAAATATGTTGGGAATGAACGTTTATTAATATGTTTAATAAGTGAACATTTATTAATACACTACACAACATAGCAATTGGGTTGTTTTAACCCAGTGAATAAGTTGTTTTAACCCAGCGGTTGGGTTAAATGTTTGCTTAAAACAACCCAATCGCTGGGTTTGTCCATTTTCAACCCAACTTGGGTTGTTTTTAACCCAGCCTTTTTTAGAGTGTAGTTTAATGAATAATAATTAAACAACAAACATTTATTAAATTGCTTATTAATAAATGTTCACCTTTTGATTATTATTGTTGCCTGTAGTAATTAGTAACTCTGATTTTTAATTTCCAACCAATTTTGGGTTAATTTTAAGCCAGCCATAGTATTTCTTTAAACAATAGTTTACTGCCCAGCACGTAGGGCAAACATTTAACCCAATCGCTGGGTTTCTCCATTTTCAACCCAACTTCGGTTGTTTTTAACCCAGCATTATTTTAGCGTGTAAGATTTCTGCATGCTGTTTCCATGACAGAGTTCAAGATAAATCTTTTCATTACTACTGGAGCTGCCAGATTGCCAAGCACAAACTATGCAAAAGCGCCGCCCTTCCAGCGCACTCAGTGTCTGTAACGAAGGATCCACTGGAGGCAAGTTGAAGTGAGAACCCAAGTGGAGTTTAATTATACGAACATATACAAAACAAACTATGACATGACTTGACTTGACTTGACTTGACTTGACTTGACTTGACTTGACTTGACTTGACTCGACTCGACTCGACTTGACTTGACTTGACTCGACTTAACTTGAGACTTGACTTGAGACTTGACTTGAGACTTGAGACTTGAGACTCTTGACTTGACTCTTGACTTGACTTGAATTGACTTGAGACTTTACTTGACTTGACTTGACTTGACTCTTGACTTGACTTGACTCTTGACTTGACTTGACTTGACTTGACTTGACTTGACTCTTGACTCGACTCTCGACTTGACTTGACTTGACTTGACTTGACTTGACTTGACTTGACTCGACTCTTGACTTGACTCGACTTGACTCGACTCTTGACTCGACTTGACTTGAGACTTGACTTGAGACTTGACTTGACTTGACTTGACTTGACACTTGACTCGACACTTGACTTGACTTGACTTGAGACTTGACTTGACACTTGACACTTGACACTTGACACTTGACACTTGACACTTGACACTTGACTCTTGACTCGACTTGACTTGACTCGACTTGACTTGACTCGACTTGAGACTTTACTTGACTTGAGACTTAACTTGAGACTCAACTCTCGACTTGACTTGACTTGACTTGACTCTTGACTTGACTTGACTTGACTTGACTTGACTTGACTCTTGACTTGACTCTTGACTTGACTCTTGACTCTACTCTTGACTTGACTCTTTACTCTACTCTTGACTCGACTCGAATCTTGACTCGACTTGACTCGACTTGACTCTTGACTCTACTCTTGACTTGACTCGACTCTCGACTTGACTCTTGACTTGACTCTTGACTCGACTCTTGACTTGACTTGACTCTTGACTTGATTTGACTTGACTCTTGATTTGACTTGACTCGATTCTTGACTTGACTCTTGACTTGACTCTTGACTTGACTCTTGACTTGACTCTTGACACTTGACACTTGACACTTGACACTTGACTCTTGACTCGACTTGACTTGACTTGACTTGACTTGACTCGACTTGAGACTTTACTTGACTTGAGACTTAACTTGAGACTTGACTTGAGACTTGACTTGAGACTCTTGACTTGACTCTTGACTCGACTCTTGACTTGACTTGACTTGACTCTTGACTTGACTTGAATTGACTTGACTCTTGATTTGACTCTCGACTTGACTTGACTTGACTTGACTTGACTTGACTTGACTTGACTTGACTTGACTTGACTTGACTTGACTCGACTCTTGACTCGACTTGACTTGACTTGACTCTTGACTCGACTCTCGACTTGACTCTTGACTTGACTCTTGACTCGACTCTTGACTTGATTTGACTTGACTCTTGACTTGATTTGACTTGACTCTTGATTTGACTTGACTCGATTCTTGACTTGACTCTTGACTTGACTCTTGACTTGACTCTTGACTTGACTCTTGACTCGACTCTTGACTTGACTTGAATTGACTTGAGACTTTACTTGACTTGACTTGACTTGACTCTTGACTTGACTTGACTTGACTCTTGACTTGATTTGACTTGACTCTTGATTTGACTTGACTCGATTCTTGACTTGACTCTTGACTTGACTCTTGACTTGACTCTTGACTTGACTCTTGACTTGACTCTTGACTTGACTTGAATTGACTTGAGACTTTACTTGACTTGACTTGACTTGACTCTTGACTTGACTTGACTCTTGACTTGACTTGACTTGACTTGACTTGACTTGACTTGACTTGACTTGACTTGACTTGACTCTTGACTCGACTCTCGACTTGACTTGACTTGACTTGACTTGACTCGACTCTTGACTTGACTCGACTTGACTCGACTCTTGACTCGACTTGACTTGAGACTTGACTTGAGACTTGACTTGACTTGACTTGACTTGACACTTGACTCGACACTTGACTTGACTTGACTTGAGACTTGACTTGACACTTGACACTTGACACTTGACACTTGACACTTGACACTTGACTCTTGACTCGACTTGACTTGACTCGACTTGACTTGACTCGACTTGAGACTTTACTTGACTTGAGACTTAACTTGAGACTCAACTCTCGACTTGACTTGACTTGACTTGACTCTTGACTTGACTTGACTTGACTTGACTTGACTTGACTTGACTTGACTTGACTTGACTCTTGACTTGACTCTTGACTCTACTCTTGACTTGACTCTTTACTCTACTCTTGACTCGACTCGAATCTTGACTCGACTTGACTCGACTTGACTCTTGACTCTACTCTTGACTTGACTCGACTCTCGACTTGACTCTTGACTTGACTCTTGACTCGACTCTTGACTTGACTTGACTCTTGACTTGATTTGACTTGACTCTTGATTTGACTTGACTCGATTCTTGACTTGACTCTTGACTTGACTCTTGACTTGACTCTTGACTTGACTCTTGACACTTGACACTTGACACTTGACACTTGACTCTTGACTCGACTTGACTTGACTTGACTTGACTTGACTCGACTTGAGACTTTACTTGACTTGAGACTTAACTTGAGACTTGACTTGAGACTTGACTTGAGACTCTTGACTTGACTCTTGACTCGACTCTTGACTTGACTTGACTTGACTCTTGACTTGACTTGAATTGACTTGACTCTTGATTTGACTCTCGACTTGACTTGACTTGACTTGACTTGACTTGACTTGACTTGACTCGACTCTTGACTCGACTTGACTTGACTTGACTCTTGACTCGACTCTCGACTTGACTCTTGACTTGACTCTTGACTCGACTCTTGACTTGATTTGACTTGACTCTTGACTTGATTTGACTTGACTCTTGATTTGACTTGACTCGATTCTTGACTTGACTCTTGACTTGACTCTTGACTTGACTCTTGACTCGACTCTTGACTCGACTCTTGACTCGACTCTTGACTCGACTCTTGACTCGACTCTTGACTTGACTTGACTTGACTCTTGACTTGACTCGACTCTTGACTTGACTCGACTCTTGACTTGACTCGACTCTTGACTCGACTCTTGACTCGACTCGACTCGACTCGACTCGACTCGACTCGACTTGACTTGACTCGACTTGAGACTTGACTTGACTTGACTTGACTTGACTTGACTTGACTTGACTTGACTTGACTTGATTTGATTGACTTGACTTGAGACTTGACTTGACTTGACTTGACTTGAGACTTGACTCGACTTGAGACTTGACTCGACTTGAGACTTGACTTGACTTGACTTGACTTGACTTGACTTGACTTGACTTGACTTGACTTGACTTGACTTGAGACTTGACTCGACTTGAGACTTGACTCGACTTGAGACTTGACTTGACTTGACTTGACTTGACTTGACTTGACTTGACTTGACTTGACTTGAGACTTGACTCGACTTGAGACTTGACTTGACTGGACTTGACTCTTGACTTGACTTTTTGACTCGACTCTTGACTTAACTCTTGACTTTTGACTTGACTTGACTTTTGACTTGACTTGACTTTTGACTTGACTTGACTTTTGACTTGACTTGACTTGACTTGACTTGATTTGACTTGATTTGACTTGGACCATGAACAGACACTCACCAACAGCGGGTTACATATAACAAAGCTAGACAAGGGAACATGGCAAACATGAGGGCTGAAATACACAAGGACTAATGACTAAACAAGACACACCTGTGAACAATCAAGAAAATGAACCAATGACAACATGACACAGGAGACTAGGAAAGCACATGACATGATCACATGAGGGAATGAACTAACAGGAACCATGGCTGAATCCGAAATCGCCCCCTGTACCCTTAAATAGGGCACTATTTGAGGGGACAGCCATTTGTAGCGGTCTCTAAAACGATAGTGGACGTTATTGAGTGCACTCATTCAATCCCACAATGCACCGCAATAACAAGTGTACACACAATGGCTGTCCAAATTCACTCACTCGTTTTCACTCACTCCTTCAAGTGGACTATATTAGTGGACTAACGTAGGGAATAGTGAATGAGGGTATATGGGGCGATTTCGGATTCAGTCCATGACTGTGATCAACTTCAAAATTAAAAACATGAAACATGAACACACCATGACAGTGTCTGAATTCACTCACTCCTTCAAGTGGACTATATTAGTGGAGTACTGTAGGGAATAGTGAATGAGTGTATAGAGGGCGATTCTGAACACAGCCCTTGTGAACGGGGAATTGTTTTGACAACACTGTCGTCTATACACGTAACATGCAAAGGAAAAACGTTTCAGTACCCTAAAATGTTCCTAAATCTTGGGATCTAGGAAACAATATCAGTTCATAGAAATCAATATTTTCCCCCAGCCCTAGTTAGTAGTGTTTGTTAGAGGAACGCAGTGCAGTGAAGTCCCTCAGCAGAGCCCCTCACCCACTGCCTCAGGCACAAGTGCACTTTTGTCTTGTGAGACAATTGTGATGCTGTGTCTGCCGCTGTCACTGGCACCATCAGCCCCAGTGTGGGCCGCAGCACATGCTAAAGCTGCCTTCATTGTTCTAATGGAGAACTTCACACCACGCAGGACTCACACGTCTAAACATCACATGAACGTGCGTGTCTGTATTTGTATCTTCTACTTGGGAATGTGCAAAGAAAAATCGCTGTTCACTGAAAGGTTCTTTGGGAACCATAAATGGCTTTTGCATCGCTGCAAAAACACCCTTTTGGAACCTTTATTTTCAAGAGTGTACGAAAAGTTTATGCACAAACCGAATAACCAAAGTAATATGGCAGAGACGACGTTTATAGGCTACTTACACTGTAAACAAGTTTGTCAAGACAAAGTTTGACGCTGGCTTGAGAAAGCATTACCAGCGAGTTTGAAGAAAAGTTTAAAGGTTTTGAAGGTTCAGTAAGAAAAGAGAAGCCAACAGACAGACAGATAGATAGATTTATATGTTGCTAAGGTGTTTTAGCACTGCTAACATGAATTAGCATGTTGCTAGCATGTTTTAACACATTGCTAACATGAATTAACATGTTTATAACCGTGTTTTAACACACTGTTAACATGCATTATTAACAAGAATTAGCATGCATGGTTTAACATGTTTATAGCACACATTGCTAACATGAATAGCATGTTGCTAGCATTATTTAACACATTGCTAACGTGAATTATCATGTTGGTTACAGGTTTTATTTTTGTTAGCATGTTTTAACACTGCAAACATGAAATAACACTTTTATAACATGTTTTATCATGTTGCTCACGTTTTAACACATTGCTAACAAGAATTAACACTTTGTTAGCATTGGTTTAACATTTTGCTAGCATTAATTAGCACATTGCTAGCATGTTTTAACACATTTGTTAACACGAATGAACATGTTGATAACATGTTTTAACACATTAATAGCAATAATTAACACTTTGTTTGCATGGTTTAACATTTTGCTAACATGTTTGAGCACATTTCTAATATTAATTAACATTTTGCTATCATTAATTAGCACATTGCAAGCATGTTTTAACACATTTGCTAACACAAATTAACATGTTGCTAACATGTTTTAACACAATAGCAATAATTAATACTTTGTTCACATGGTTTAACATTTTATAACATGTTTTATCATGTTGCTAACATGTTTTAACACATTGCTAGCAAGACACTTTTTTAGCATTGGTTTAACATTTTGCTAGCATTAATTAGCACATTGCTAGCATGTTTTAACACATTTGCTAACACGAATGAACATGTTGCTAACATGTTTTATCACATTAATAGCAATAATTAACACTTTGTTCGCATGGTTTAACATTTTGTTAACATGTTTGAGCACATTTCTAATATTAATTAACATTTTGTTAACATTAATTAGCACATTGTTAGCATGTTTTAACACATTTTTGCTAACACAAATGAACATGTTGCTAACATGTTTTAACACAATAGCAATAATTAACACTTTATTCGCATGGTTTAACAGTTTGCTAGCATTAATTAGCACATCGCTAGCATGTTTTAACACATTACTAACATTAATTAGCATGTTTCTAACATGTTTTAACACTTTGCTAACGTGAATTGTCATGTTGGTTACAGCTTTTATGTTTGATAGAATGTTTTAACACTGCAAACATGAATTAACATTTTATAACATGTTTTATCATGTTGCTAACATGTTTTAACACATTGTTAGCAAGAATTAACACTTTGTTAGCATTGGAGTAACATTTTGCTAGCATTAATTAGCATATTGCTAGCATGTTTTAACACATTTGCTAACACAAATGAACATGTTGCTAACATGTTTTAACACAATAGCAATAATTAACACTTTATTCGCATGGTTTAACAGTTTGCTAGCATTAATTAGCACATCGCTAGCATGTTTTAACACATTACTAACATTAATTAGCATGTTTCTAACATGTTTTAACACTTTGCTAACGTGAATTGTCATGTTGGTTACAGCTTTTATGTTTGATAGAATGTTTTAACACTGCAAACATGAATTAACATTTTATAACATGTTTTATCATGTTGCTAACATGTTTTAACACATTGCTAGCAAGAATTAACACTTTGTTAGCATTGGAGTAACATTTTGCTAGCATTAATTAGCACATTGCTAGCATGTTTTAACACATTTGCTAACACGAATGAACATGTTGCTAACATGTTTTAACACATTAATAGCAATAATTAACACTTTGTTAGCATGGTTTAACATTTTGCTAACATGGTTGAGCACATTTCTAATATTATTTAACATTTTGCTAGCATTAATTAGCACATTGCTAACATGTTTTAACACACTGCTAACATGAATAAACAAGTTGCTAAATGTTTGAACACTTTGCTAACAGAAATTAGCATGTTACTACCATGTTTTAGCACATTTTGCTAGCGTGTCCTAAGCTAATTGTCAGGCTTTGCTAGCATGTTGTGGATGAAGCTATAATACTAGAGTTATTGTATAAAAGTTTTGACCCCCTCAATGAGTTTTTAGACCCCTTTCCGTAGATTTGTTTGTCCGTTTAACGACAAAAATCGTAAGTCGGATCAGTCTGAAGGTCTGACCTGAGTTTGGTGGTTGAAAGCCCTTGGAAGAGTTAGAGTCAGAGCAAATGTAAGTGTCAAAATGTACAGTAGAGTAAACACACACACACACACACACACACACACACCGAATGAGGCCGCAGATGTGTTGATGAGTGTGTTTTCCTCATGGGTGTGTGTGTGTGACCCTTGCCTCCAGGCTCGGTGGATTCTGGGGAACCGGCCTGCGAGTGTGTGTATGCTAGTGTGTGTGTGTGTGTGAAGAACGCGTGCTGCCTCGCTCTCCCCGCCTCGGTGAGCAGGGCCTAATGAAGCGAGGAGTGTGTCCGTAGGGCAGAATGGGCCTCGTGTTCCTACGCAACCAGGAGTCATGGGGAGGTGGTGAGACAGCGAAATGGGGCTACGGCTGCAGCTTCTCCATAACACACACACTCCTGCTAACGCCAGCCCTCTATTGTCATTATTACCTCTCTTCATTTATTACTTTTATTAGTTAAATTTCCCTCTTTCTCTTGTTAATGTCTCAGTCATTTGCATATTTTCTCAGACACTTAATTTGAACAAACTTCTAACTGTAAGTTATGCATGCATGATATCTTAAACCACCTAACAATGCCCTAGCAACTGCATACATAGCAATGACCTAAAAAAACACTCAGAACATGACTGGTTAGCAACGCCCTGGCAACCACTAACAACATCCTCCTGGCATTGTGGTGGGAGTTTTGTGTGGGTTAACATCAATCATATTTTCTTATACGGAAATCCCAAAATTCACATTTCACATGATCACGTTTAATAAATTCACAGTTTATTGACCAGGTTGCAGTGTTGCCATTGTTAACCAAAACTATTAAAATTGTTTTTGTTAATTGGAAAAAAAGATGGATTGGATGGATGGATAAATGGATGGACGGACGGACAGATACTTGGATGGGTGGATGGATAGATGGATGGTTGGATGGATGGGTGGATGGATAGTTGGTTGGTTGGATAAATGGATGGATGGATGGTTGAATGGATAAATGGATGGATGGATGGATAGTTGGATGGATGGTTGGATGGATAAATGGATGGATGGATGGATAGTTGGATGGATAAATGGATGGATGGATGGATAGTTGGATGGATGGTTGGATGGATAAATGGATGGATGGATGGATAGTTGGATGGATAGTTGGTTGGTTGGATAAATGGATGGATGGATGGATGGATGGATGGATGGTTGAATGGATAAATGGATGAGTAGATGGATGGTTGGATGGATAGTTGGATGGATGGTTGGATGGATAAATGGATGGATGGATGGATAGTTGGATGGATGGTTGGATGGATAAATGGATGGATGGATGGATAGTTGGATGGATAGTTGGTTGGTTGGATAAATGGATGGTTGGATGGATAGTTGGTTGGTTGGATAAATGGATGGTTGGATGGATAGTTGGATGGATGGTTGGATGGATAAATGGATGGATGGATGGATAGTTGGATGGATGGTTGGATGGATAAATGGATGGATGGATGGATAGTTGGATGGATAAATGGATGGATGGATGGATAGTTGGATGGATGGTTGGATGGATAAATGGATGGATGGATGGATAGTTGGATGGATAGTTGGTTGGTTGGATAAATGGATGGATGGATGGATGGATGGATGGTTGAATGGATAAATGGATGAGTAGATGGATGGTTGGATGGATAGTTGGATGGATGGTTGGATGGATAAATGGATGGATGGATGGATAGTTGGATGGATGGTTGGATGGATAAATGGATGGATGGATGGATAGTTGGATGGATAGTTGGTTGGTTGGATAAATGGATGGATGGATGGATGGTTGAATGGATAAATGGATGAGTAGATGGATGGTTGGATGGATAGTTGGATGGATGGTTGGATGGATAAATGGATGGATGGATAGTTGGATGGATGGTTGGATGGATAAATGGATGGATGGATGGATGGATGGATGGATGGATGGATGGTTGGATGGATAAATGGATGGATGGATGGATGGATGGTTGGTTGGTTGGTTGGATGGATGGATGGGTAAATGGATGGATGGATGGATGGTTGGGTAAATGGATGGATGGATGGATGGTTGGATGGATGGTTGGATGGATAAATGGATGAGTAGATGGATGGTTGGATGGATGGTTGGATGGATAAATGGATGGATGGATGGATGGATAGTTAGTTGGTTGGTTGGTTGGTTGGTTGGATGGATGGATGGATGGATGGATGAATGGATGAATGAATAAATTAATTAATTAATTAATGGATGGATAGTTGGTTGGATGGATGGATGGATGGATGGATGGATGGATGGTTGTTTGGATGGACGGACGGATGAACGGATGAATGGATGAATGAATGAATGAATGAATAAATGAATGAATTAATGAATGTATGTATAGTTGGATGGATGAATGGATGGATGAATGAATGGTTGGATGGATAAATGGATGGATAGATGGTTGGATGGATGGATGGATGGATGGATGAATGGTTGGATGGATGGATAAATGGATGGATAGATGGTTGGATGGATGGATGGATGGATGAATGGTTGGATGGATAAATGGATGGATAGATGGTTGGATGGATGGATGAATGAATGAATGAATGAATGAATGAATGAATGAATGAATGAATGAATGAATGAATGAATGAATGAATTGGTTGGATGGATGGATAGTTGGATGGATGCAACAGCAACTTTCCCTCATAGTTTACGCACATGTTTTCTTATCTAATAAAACAATAATCCGACTCAAGTGTTTTATGTGCATTTTTTGAATTATTGTGCATTTTGCCGTTTCCATCCAGTGTTTTTTATGCAATATCCCAAAAAGCACATAAAACAGGTGGAGGGAAACAGCTACTGGAAAAAGCAGAAATGTAGAGCAGTTGCATTCAGTCTGGTGTTTTTAACAGTATTCAATGACTTATCAATGGCTTCAGCCCAAATCATACACTCCCATATGCCTGGACTTCACACTCGAGTCTCAAGGGTTTAGATCAGCATGTGTCTCTCTCTCTCTCTCTCTCTTAAATGCTCTGCTACAGTCTGAGAAGGTCAAGAAGTGACCCAATGGCCAGTCTGTTGCATCATGATCCTTGTGCTCCTGGCCTTAAGGTTAGACGGCATATTGAATTTAACGTGGATGAAAACAAGGCTGTGATGGATAGACTTACAGTCTTTATAATGGCATATGGCTCCTAGATCATGCAATTTTCACTATTTGTATGCTTGTTTTTGTCTACTGAAAGTTTTCAGAGAGTAGTTTTGTCAGCTGAACAATCCATCCAATATCTGAAAGCACATTTTAAACTTTTTCCAGTTGACACTCTTAAAATAAAACCCTTATTATGAAAACTAAAAAATGTATATATGTGAGATGGTGGTCCAGTGGGTTAAACCACTGAACTGATATGCAGAAGGTTGCTGGTTCGATCCCAGCGGTCACCACCAGTGTGTCCTTGAGCAAGCCACTTTACTCCATGTTGCTCCAGGCGGATTGTCCCTGTAATAAGTGCACTTTAAGTCGCTTTGGATAAAAGCGTCTGCCAAATGCATAAATGTATATATTAGAAATATAAATCAGAAATGAGTTCACTTTAATATCTCAATTGTTTATCCTAGGCAGCAATGAGATTAAATGGAGAACAACTGGATTAATGGATGGATGGACGGATGGATAAATGGATGGATGGATGGATGGATAGTTGGATGGATGGATGTATGGATAGATGGATGGTTGTATGGATAAATGGATGGACCGACGGATAGTTGGATAGATGGATGTATGGATAGATGGATGGTTGTATGGATAAATGGATGGACCGACGGATAGTTGGATGGATGGATGTATGGATAGATGGATGGTTGTATGGATAAATGGATGGACCGACGGATAGTTGGACCGACGGATAGTTGGATGGATGGATGGTTGGATAGTTGGATGTATGGATAGATGGATGGACGGATGGATAAATTGACAGATGGACGGATGGATGGATGGATGGATGGATGGATGGATGGATGGATGGACGGATAGATGGATAAATAGATGGATGGTTGAATGGAAAGATGGATGGACGGATGGATAAATGGACAGAAGGATGGATGGATAAATGGATGGATGGATAAATAGATGGATGGATGGATAGTTGGATGGATGGATAAATGGACAGATGGTTGGATGGATAAATGGACGGATGGATGGATGGATGGATGGATGGATGGATGGATGGATGGATGGATAAATGGACAGATGGATGATGGATAAATGAATGTATGGATGGATGGATGGATGGATAAATGGATGGATAGTTGGATGGATGGATTGATGGATGGATGGATGGATAAATGGACAGATGGATGATGGATAAATGAATGGATGGATGGATGGATGATGGATAAATGAATGGATGGATGGATGGATGGATGGATGGATAAATAGATGGATGGACGGATGGATAGTTGGACGGATGGATAAATGGACAGATGGATGGATGATAAATGGATGGATGGATAGATGGATGGTTGAATTGGCCACAACCAGATGCATTCTGGGAAATGAAGTCTTCTTCCACTCTGGTCCACAAAAGTGAATTTATTAGATGTGATGGATTAAATAAACTAATATTACACACACACACACACACACACACACACACACACACACACACACACACACACACACACACACACACACACACACACACACACACACACTTGTAGACCTATTGCCCATCAAACTTCAAGATTTTTAGCTTCAGTCGAGCCAAATTAACATGTTGTCCAGGCAAACCCTGCTTTTCTAGCCCATTGAGCTGTTTGTTACCTCAATCCAAATTCAATTTAAATGCAGGAATTTGAAAAGGTTCTATCAATCAGATCTGAATGGCTCGAGAAGCCCTGGAGGAGAGATCTCAGCAACGTCTCAAACTGTGCTCAGACTTGCCCCAAAATCAACTAAAGATCTCCAATATTTCTCAGCAAATTCCCCTAAAACAGCTCTGTGTTTTTATTTCTCCTAATAACTCATAAGGGAGAAATCCAAGATTTAACCCTGTTTTGAATATGCAAATTTCTAAGGCTGCCTTTTTGCAGTGAACTTTCATGTAATATTTCAAGATGAACACTTACTGCACTGAAGTAACTTAGGTTTACCTGATTAAAATCATGTTCAAATGTGAGTATTAAATATGAGATTTAAATATGACACAATACAAAACTAGGAAAATACATCAAATGTGAAGTGTCACGCAGGGAATTCTGTGAATGCCAATTTACTTTTTTTATTGTAAATTTCACAATGACTTGTTCTTTTTCACTTCCGAAAACTGTAAATTGAATTGGTATTTTACTGTAATTAAAATGTGAGGTTATATCTATTAGAGTTATTCACTGTATATAGTTCGGAAATGTTCTGTTAACCAGTTAACAGTTTTTAACTGTAGCATTTTTACAGTCTTTTACTGTTAAAATCATGATAAAAATCAAATCAAATGTGAAGTGTCACGCAGGGAATTCTGGGAATGTCAATTTACGGTGTTTCACTGTAAATTACACAACGACTTGTTTTTTTTTTACTTACAAATTGAACGGTATTTTACTGTAATTAAAATGTAAGGTTAGATCTATTACAGTTATTCACTGTATATTAACTGTATATTAACTGTTTTTCACTGTAGCATTTTTGCAGTCTTTTACCGTTAAAATCACTATCAAATGTGATTTATCAAATATGATACAAATCATAAAACATATAATAAAACATACTGTATTCCAATAAACTGATCCATTCATATGTCAGGCTTCACAGGTTTCTGAAAGAGCACTTTACTCGCGGAGCAACTGCGGATCACGGTTATGGCTAAAGGATGGAGTGTCGCAGTGCTGATCTATTCTTAGTGTACGGTGAGGCTCGGGCTGGGCAGGAGAAGGTGTGAGAACCTGCTGCCAGCTCCTACAGTGTTG
>CM042258.1:5722213-5894713 GCA_023566225.1 Romanogobio albipinnatus
GACATTTTAGAACGGGCACTTAGCGCTACTGGCCCCTGGGGGCGAGGATGCGGGAAGATACTGGCTCTACACGGAGGCTATAGAATCTAGCGAACGTGTTAGGTGTCACCAAGGAAGCAACACTCCTTGTTGAGTGTGCTCGCAACCCGAACGGGCAAGGCACGTCTTGGGACTGGTAAGCCAAGACGATAGCATCCACTATCCGGTGGGCTAACCTCTGCTTGGAGACAGCCTTTCCCTTCTGCTGGCCTCCGTAACAGACAAAGAGTTGCTCTGAGGTCCGAAAGCTTTGAGTCCGGTCAACGTAAGCACGAAGAGCGCGGACGGGACATAACAAAGCCAGGGCTGGGTCTGCCTCCTCCGAAGGCAGCGCTTGCAGGTTCACTACCTGGTCCCGGAAGGGAGTGGTAGGAACCTTGGGCACGTATCCAGGCCGGGGTCTCAGGACAACGTGAGAGTTGTCCGGACCGAATTCTAGGCACGATTCGTTGACCGAAAGTGCATGCTGGTCCCCTACCCTCTTGATGGAGGCCAATGCCGTCAGAAGCACTGTCTTCATTGACATGATTTTAAGCTCCACAGACTGCAAAGGCTCAAAGGGAGGGCTCTGAAGTGCTCTGAGCACTAGAGCCAAGTTTGGACGAGGAGGATTTAGCCTCCTTGCACCTCTGAGGAACCTGACGATTAGGTCGTGCTTCCCCAAGGAACCTTCGACTGCATCATGATACACCGCTATTGCTGCGACGTACACTTTGAGGATGGAGGGAGACAGCCTTCGCTCCAGCTCATCTTGCAGGAAAGAAAGCACGACACTAACCGAACACCTTCGGGGGTCTTCCCGGTGGGAAGAGCACCATTCAACGAACAGGTTCCACTTCAAAGCGTAGAGGCGCCTCGTGGGGGGCTCTAGCAGAAGAGATGGTGTCCACCACTGCCTGTGGGACCAGACATGGAGTTTCCAGAGGTCTGGACGCGGGTGCCATAGAGTGCCCCGTCCCTGAGAAAGAAGGTCCCTCCTCCGGGGAATCGGCCAAGGAGGGGCTGTCGCGAGGAGAGTTAGTTCTGGGAACCAGGTCCGGTTGGGCCAGTAGGGCGCAACTAACAAGACCTGCTCCTCGTCCTCCCTGACCATGCACAGGGTCTGTGCAAGAAGGCTCACTGGGGGAAACGCATATTTGCGCAGGTCCCTGGTCAGGCGCAGTGCCAAGTGTACTGCTAACAACTTGAGGCAATTGATATGCCAATGCAATTGAGGTCCCGTCCACAGACCTGAAACTGCATGCCCGTTGTACGTGGCCCCCCAGCCCGTGGAGGAGGCATCCGTTAAGAGCACAGCATGCCTGGACACTTGTTCTAAGTGCACCCCGGCCCGGAAAAACGAAGCGTCGGACCACGGGCTGAAAGTTTGCCGACAGTAAGGAGTCACTGGGACCCGGTACTGGCCGCTCTGCCACGCCCACCTCGGGACTCGGCCATGAAGCCAGTGTTGAAGCGGTCTCATATGAAGCAATCCGAGCGGCGTTACCGCGGGTGCAGATGCCATATGCCCCAGGAGCCTCTGAAAAAATTTCAGTGGGACCACTGTCCTGCCTTTGAATGAATTCAAGCAGTTCAACACCGACCGGACCCACTCTTCAGTGAGGCGCGCAGTCTGGCTGACCGAATCCAGCTCCATACCGAGATAAGAGATCCTCTGTGTGGGACAGAGTTTGCTCTTCTCTCGGTTGACCCGAAGGCCCAACAGGCTGAGGTGACTGAGCACCATGTCCCTGTGTTCGCACAACTGCTCCCGAGACTGGGCGAGTATGAGCCAGTCGTCGAGATAGTTGAGGATGCGAACGTCGCGTTCTCTTAGCGGAACAATAGCTGCCTCTGCGACTTTCGTGAAGACGCAAGGCGACATGGACATGTATATTAGATGTGTAGAGTTCTTAAATTGACAGCAGCGCAGCCTAGTGAACACGCTGACGCTTGTCCTTAAAGGGTCAGTTCACCTCTAAAATAATGTCATTATTTACTCACTCTAATGTTGCTCCAAACCTGTATTCATTTATTCTGTTGAACACAGACAGTTGAATACCAGACAGCTGATGGTAGCCATTGACATCCATATTATTATTTCCTACAATGGGGACCAGCAACTGTTTGGTTTCCAACATTCTTCAAAATATATTTTATGTCCAACAGAAGAAAGAACTTTATTCAGGTTTAAAACAACTTGAGCGCGAATAATAGATGACAGAATTTTCATTTTTGAGTGAACTATCTCTTTAATGTTAATAAAACAACAAAAGACAAAGAGAAAATCACTCACTGAAAAACTTTAATACAGTAGCTTTAATAAGAATCAATGTATATTTTATAGTGAAGTCTATGTAGCGTTTTAATTTTACATTTATTCATACAATTTCATACTTAAATGCTGCTGTACAGCTCTGAGCTGCCAGTGTAAATCTTTATATACATTTATTTTATATTATACAATGCACTAGGAATGTGTACAATGGTTTTTTAAGTAAAATAAAGAAAGGGTACACTCTAAAAAAAAAGGTTCTATATGGCACCAAAAATGGTTCTTGGCTCGTAATCATAGGGGAACCTTTTTAAGTGCTATATAGCACCAATTTTGGTGCTTCAGTGGTTCTTCAGCGGTTCTTCAGAGGTTCTTCACCGGTTCTTTGACTAAGGTGCTATATAGCACCGCTACCATATACAGAACATGCTAAGATATGGTGCTATATAGCACCAAAAGTGGTTCCTCTATGATTACGACGAAGAACCATTTTTGGTGCCATATAGAACCTTTTTTTTTTAGAGTGTATTGCAATAAAAAAAATTTTTTTTAAAACATTTCTCCTTAACCTCTTTCTGTTCCTGTCGCCTAAGAATAGAATAGCAAAACTGATGTGACAAGCCATCAGAACTGAACCGAACCGAAAACCGTGGTTAAAAACCGAGGTATGTATTGAACCGTTGACTAACTGTATTGACATCCCTAATATATATATATATATATATATAATGCAGTCTTCACATTAGTGTCATTGTTAACTAAACCTATTAAAAATATTTTTTGTTAATTAAAATAAAGCCAAGATAAAATATAAATATTATATGTAAAACTTAAATAATTATTAGAAATGTTGCCTTGGAACAGTTGAAGTCCTAAAACTTAAATAAAAATACATTAAAGCCATAACTTGAAACAAAAAATAAACATGACAAAGGCACATACTGTAACAAAATGAATAAAACAAACTAAAATTCAAACAGAATTCAAAATATGAAACATATCATAATATCATATAAATAATATTAAAACTTCACATATCTGCTTTTAAGTCCTGAAAGTACAAGACTGTGTCTATTTACACTGTAAGCACCTGTAAAAAAAAAAGATGGGCAGGTCAGAATTGTTTCCTGTGGTCACTGACATCATGCCACAAACGCTTGTATCAAACCCAAAACATTCCTCATCATAATGCATTGATCCGATCTGAAATTGATCGAGCATTTAAAAGCATTGATTGACTTTTATATATATATAGTTTTTGACTATTGCACAATGATGTAATTTGTCCAAACAATTGTCTTTGGCATATTTTTGCAATCATCTAAATCACACACTTGACCACAGTAGTTACATCACGACTCTTATAATAGAAACAACCACAAATCAAATCAAAGGAAAGTGGTTTCAGGGATCATTGCATGAGCTCTTCAGGGATCAATAGCTAACAGAGCTCTATCTGCTCATCTTTGGTGAACATGTGTTAACGCTTCTTCTGTACACGGGCCTCGCAAGCATGCTCTCACTGTCCATCAATGATATTTACAGCAGAGGCAGTAAATCCCCATCTCGAGCAGATGGAAGTGTGCATCCCGCAGCTGCTGTGGACAGATGTTGAGTGGCGCAGTAGCTGTTGTAAACCTAATCGACCTCTCAACCGTTTACGATTAGGGATGCAAACGCAGCGCACAGGACACTGTGAATGTGACAGCGGGCATGTGAGAGACCCGCAGGTTAGACGAACTCAACTTTCCCTCCTCTGACCGTTTCGCCAGTCCGTTGTTAACATTCCAGGAGATCGGTTTCATTTTACTGTGCCATTCTGTACAGGAAATAGGGAAGAATGTGGGCTCGTTTAATTCCTTCAACAATTCAGGTGTTTTCCATGGACACATAATCTTCAGCGCTGTACAGACAAGGAGATAAGAATCTGGGACATTTCAAGTATTTCTTTCATTCTGCCATATTTAAGAGGGCAAATCCATGATAAAAGACGGTATTCCAGATTTAGTGGCTTTACAAAACCGGCCATTCAGGATAATTTTCATGAAACCAAATTTTATTCCAAAATCAAGATAAACTTTTTTGCATTGTGATATTATTTACGTGAGAGCATATTCACCCATTCTCATTACTGTTAACAATATATATACACTATATTGCCAAAGGTTTTGGGACGTCTGCCTTTACATGCACATGAATTTTAATGACATCTCATTCTTAATCCGTAGGGTTTAATATGGAGTTGGCCCACCCTTTGCAGCTCTAACAGCTTCAACTCCTCTGGCAAGGCTTTCCACAAGGTTTAGGAGTGTGTTTATGGGAATTTTTTACCATTCTTCTAGAAGCGCATTCGTGAGGTCAGGCACTGATGTTGGACGAGAAGGCCTGGCTCTCAGTCTCCGCTCTAATTCATCCCAAAGGTGTTCTATCGGGTTGAGGTCAGGACTCTGTACAGGCCAGTCAAGTTCCTCCACACCAAACTCGCTCATCATGTCTTTATGGAGCGATGCTTTGTACACTGGTGCGCAGTCATGTTGGAACAGGAAGGGGTCATCCCCAAACTGTTCCCACAAAGTTGGGAGCATGAAATTGTCCAAAATGTCTTGGTATGCTGACGCATTAAGAGTTCCTTTCACTGGAACTAAGGGGCCAAGCCCAACCCCTGAAAACAACCCCACACCATAATCCCCCTCCACCAAACTTTACACTTGGCACAATGCAGTCAGGCAAGTCCCGTTCTCCTGGCAACCGCCAAACCCAGATTCGTCCATGGGATTGCCCCTGATTGGTCACTCCAGAGAACACGTCTCCACTCCTCTAGCTTTACCCCACTGCATCTCACACTTTGCATTGCACTTGGTGATGTAAGGCTTGAATGCAGCTGCTCAATTTCTAATGTATAAAGTGCTATACAAATAAAAGTAACTTGACTTGATTTGCCATAAGGCCTGTTAATTGTGAACTGTACTATCATTCATCTCATCATAAGGCTGTTGTCTTTCACACAGATGTGAGTGTGTGTGCCAGTAACCCGTGTCAGAACGGTGGCACCTGTGCCGAGGCTCTTAACCAGTACAAGTGCACCTGTCCACACAACTGGAGCGGGAGTCAGTGCCAATACCAGACGCAGACAGGTCTGTGTTTCTCTAATCTGTTCTATATGTGCCAATGGCAGACGGGAGAATCTGGAATTACACATCAATGTCTAAAACACAAAAACCCATTACAATATTGCGCTACTCCCTAAAAATCACTTATTACATTACTTATTACACTTATTACTTTTGTGTTACTTTTTCTCACCTGAGGGTCTGAGAAGTTCTTTTTGCAGTGATTAATGCAGCAATGCATTCAACAACATACACCTTTATTAGGTGCAAATCAAGCGGCTTATTGAGGATGCATGCTATAAACATGCTAACAAGTTAAATCATGTTAGAAACATGTTAGCAATGTGCTAAAATAGGGTGACCAAACGTCCTGTTCCCTTTCGAGAGGTCTCTCGTATTGCGTTATGGGAAAACTCCTTTTCTCGAGAAAAGGAGCAAAAACTTTATTCTATAAAGTGTCTATAGTCACGTTTCCAGCGCAGGAACTTTCCCCAGGAACTAGGAACTTTGGGGTGGTACTCGGTGTGTTTCGACCGCAGGAACCAGGGTCTAAATGAAGTTCCGGGTAAATATTTCCCCCTCCGAGCGACCCTGCTACCGAGGTGGTACTTTTTCAAAGTTCGGGAACTTTCGGGGGTGGGACTTGGGCGCTGAACATGCTGATTAACCCAATTAAATCATCATAATCAAACAAACATGGTCAACTGAAGGGTTTGGGATCTGTCGACGGGAGGAGGCATCCGGAGGCATCCCAACGCCAGAATGAGCTCGACATCTTCGATGAGCGCCACAGCCAATCCCTGCACACATATACAAAGAAAAAACAACCCACACAAAACAGATACCGAGGATCGTAACACCCCCACACACAAACGGAAAAACACTGATAAGTGATTTTTAAACAAAACTAAAAGAACGAGATAAGGCATCTGCTAATACATTGTCTTTGCCCTTTTTATAACGAATCTCAAGATTAAAATCTTCAATGACCAAGGACCAGCGCATGATTCGTTGATTTGCGTTGCGCATTCTAGACAAAAATACTAGTGGATTGTGACTCATATAACTGCTCCACACGGCTCCGGGGGTTTAAAGGGATAGTTCACCCAAAAACGAAATGTTTATGTTTATCTGCTTACCCCCAGGGCATCCAAGATGTAGGTGTCTTTGTTTCTTCAGTAGAACACAAATGAAGATGTTTAACTCCAACCGTTGCAGTGTGATAGTCGTATAATGCATGTCAATGGGGATATTTTAGAGTATGAGAGCAATGAGAGTAAAAACTCAGATATACAAATCCTTATTAAACCATGCGGCTCGTGGCGACACACTGATGTCTTAAGACACGAAACGATCGGTTTCTGCGAGAAACCCAACAGTATTTGTTATTTTTTTTACCTCTTATCAGACGAATGTCATCTAGTATTCCCAGCGCCATAACTTCCTGCGAATAAGGTCAAAATACTGGCTCGATCAAAGATATATATACATAGATGCCTCATTCTACCGATCCGCCGCACAGGCACTAATGAGGAATCTATGTATATATCTATCGATTCGCTTCAGAAGGCCTTTATTAACACCCCGGAGCCGTGTGGTGGAGCACCTTATTTGACGGACAGGTGCATTTTTTATGGACTTCAAAAACAGAACAACTATTTCTGCCATTATAATGCTTGGATTAGCATTTTTAATATAACTCAGATTTTATTCGTCTGACAGAAGAATGTCATTTACACCTCGGATGACTTGAGGGTGAGTAAATCATCGGCTAATTTACATTTTTGGGTGAACTATCCCTTTAATAAAGGCCATCTGAAGTGAAGCGTTTGTGTAAGAAAAATATCCATATTTTAAACTTTATAAAGTAAAATATCTAGCTTCCACCAGATCGCCTTCCGTACTCAACTTGCGGAAAAAGTGTAACGCCTCAAGCAGTTCAAAATGCTTATGTTACGTCTGAAGACATTGCACACCAGTTACGTTATTTTCCCCCCAATCCTGTGGAAGCTAAATATTTTACTTTATAACGTGTTAAATGTGGATATTTTTCTCACACAAGCGCATCGCTTCGCTTCAGAAGGCCTTTATTAACCCGCCGGAGCTGTGTGGAGCAGTTATATGATGGATAGATGCACTTTTATGGACTTCAAAAACAGAGCAACAATTCACTGCCATTATAAAGTTTGGAAGAGCCAGGACATTTTTAATATAACTCATATTTTATTTGTCTGAAAGAAGAATGTCATATACACCTCGGATGACTTGAGGGTGAGTAAATCATGGGGTGATTTTCATTTTTGGGTGAACTATCCCTTTAAGCTAATTCATTAAACTGAAAAGTAATGTGCATTACTTAAAATAAAAACTCAAATATTTGTGTAAATTTATAAAGTAATGCACTACTTTACTTGTTAAATCACAAAAATAATCTGATTACGTGATGCACGTTATTGTAATGTTACCCCAACACTGCCCACTAGGTGGCGACTTTTGCAACACACAATTTCTTCAGAAAATGTAAAGAAATTATTATTTTGCACTTCCGGCCTGTTAGTGAAGCAGAAATTACACACTTCACCTTTAACCTGTGTTCCGGTCCATAAATGAAAGCATGCATGTGAATGTTTGTCTTCACTTCTTTATATGCATGTCTATGTGTTCGTGGGAGGTTAAACCTCCTCTTTTCCACTTCCTCCCTCTCTCTCTCTCCCTCTCTCTCTCTCTCTCTCTCTCTGTCTCAGCCCCTCCGGAGTGGAGTGTCATGAATGACCCGGCCTTCAGTCGCAAGCCTCGCTGTGCGAAAGTGGACCGAGCCCAGCACTGCAGCTGTGACGCTGGCTTCCACATGAGCGGCACCTCTGACAACAGCATCTGTCAGGGTAGGCCCATGATCGTAGTGTCAAACAACACATGCAAGGATTTTGGTAGAGACATTTACATTACATTACATTTCTATTTCTTCAATTAGCAGATGCTTTTATTCAAAGCGGACTTACAAATGAGGGAGCTCAGCATGCATTAAAGCAGTAATATGCTGAATGTATTATTAATAATAATTATAAGATGGCATTTTAGCGGCACTTTAAAGTGTCAGAAGTCAGGGATTCCCAAACTTTTTTGTCATCTGAACCCTTTTTGACCTCATATTATTTGAAGTCCCCCTGAGATTGCAAGGTAATATTTCAATAATTTAACAACACAATCACAGTTCTCTGATGTTGATTAATGGTCACATGACATGCAGGTATACAAATCAAATATCTTATTTACGGTTGAATTTTAATTGTTTTAATTTTAAAATTATTTATTTTAATTTGTGATTTAATTTATCCAGAGTTTGGTGTATTTGGTTTTGTTCTCCTCTAAACCACTAGACGGCACAAAACTCACCGCACTTTCCTAAATATCTACGTTTCACGATGCACATGGAAATGGTAGACAGCAATACACATTCCAAGTTGAGCTAATTTGATTTAATAATTAATGTGGGTTTTTTTTTCAACGTTACATGTTTATGTAACAAATGTTAATCGCTAAAATTACTGAATGTATTTTGAGAAAAAGGTCTTGTTAATGATTTTCAGTTTTGTTCAAGGTAATTAAATCAACCGTTTTTCAAAGAAAATGTGAAAGTATAGCATTTGGGGTAAAAAGCACCCCTGCTGTTGGAGCTAAAAGGCACAATAACTGGACAATAACTATTATTTATAATTTTTGGGTCCAACTACTGCCAAATTATGAAATAATATGAAAAATATCTAAATCGATAAATTAACATCTGCATTTCAGTAGTAGCATCACTGTTAAAACATATCCATATCCTAAAAATAAATAAATAAAGTAGTTGAGCTCACTAATCAACTAGTCATTTTTTTGAATTTTATGTTTTGTAAATTTATGTTATATAAATTATTGTGTAGTCTTGTATTATTTGTATTGTTTTATACAGTCAGTATATATATATATATATATATATATATATATATATATATATATATATATATATATACAGGGAGTGCAGAATTATTAGGCAAATGAGTATTTTGACCACATCATCCTCGTTATGCATGTTGTCTTACTCCAAGCTGTATAGGCTGGAAAGCCTACTACCAATTAAGCATAATAGGTGATGTGCATCTCTGTAATGAGAAGGGGTGTGGTCTAATGACATCAACACCCTATATCAGGTGTGCATAATTATTAGGCAACTTCCTTTCCTTTGGCAAAATGGGTCAAAAGAAGGACTGACAGGCTCAGAAAAGTCAAAAATAGTGAGATATATTGCAGAGGGATGCAGCAGTCTTAAAATAGCCAAGCTTCTGAAGCGTGATCATCGAACAATCAAGCGTTTCATTCAAAATAGTCAACAGGGTCGCAAGAAGCGTGTGGAAAAACCAAGGCGCAAAATAACTGCCCGTGAACTGAGAAAAGTCAAGCGTGCAGCTGCCAAGATGCCACTTGCCACCAGTTTGGCCATATTTCAGAGCTGCAACATCACTGGAGTGCCCAAAAGCACAAGGTGTGCAATACTCAGAGACATGGCCAAGGTAAGAAAGGCAGAAAGTCGACCACCACTGAACAAGACACACAAGCTGAAACGTCAAGACTGGGCCAAGAAATATCTCAAGACTGATTTTTCTAAGGTTTTATGGACTGATGAAATGAGAGTGAGTCTTGATGGGCCAGATGGATGGGCCCGTGGCTGGATTGGTAAAGGGCAGAGAGCTCCAGTCCGACTCAGACGCCAGCAAGGTGGAGGTGGAGTACTGGTTTGGGCTGGTATCATCAAAGATGAGCTTGTGGGGCCTTTTCGGGTTGAGGATGGAGTCAAGCTCAACTCCCAGTCCTACTGCCAGTTTCTGGAAGACACCTTCTTCAAGCAGTGGTACAGGAAGAAGTCTGCATCCTTCAAGAAAAACATGATTTTCATGCAGGACAATGCTCCATCACACGCGTCCAAGTACTCCACAGCGTGGCTGGCAAGAAAGGGTATAAAAGAAGAAAATCTAATGATATGGCCTCCTTGTTCACCTGATCTGAACCCCATTGAGAACCTGTGGTCCATCATCAAATGTGCGATTTACAAGGAGGGAAAACAGTACACCTCTCTGAACAGTGTCTGGGAGGCTGTGGTTGCTGCTGCACGCAATGTTGATGGTGAACAGATCAAAACACTGACAGAATCCATGGATGGCAGGCTTTTGAGTGTCCTTGCAAAGAAAGGTGGCTATATTGGTCACTGATTTGTTTTTGTTTGGTTTTTGAATGTCAGAAATGTATATTTGTGAATGTTGAGATGTTATATTGGTTTCACTGGTAAAAATAAATAATTGAAATGGGTATAAATTTGTTTTTTGTTAAGTTGCCTAATAATTATGCACAGTAATAGTCACCTGCACACACAGATATCCCCCTAAAATAGCTAAAACTAAAAACCACTTCCAAAAATATTCAGCTTTGATATTAATGAGTTTTTTGTGTTCATTGACAACATGGTTGTTGTTTAATTATTAATGTTGTAAAATGAATCCTCAAAAATACAACTTGCCTAATAATTCTGCACTCCCTGTATGTAGTTACTGTAGTAATAACTATAAATTATACATAATCACAAGCAACTAACCCAAACCCTCATTCTAAACCTATAGTAAGTACATGTAGTTAATTACCGGTATTATTACTCAGTACTTGCATGTACAATAATACTGTAACAAGGACACCTTAAAATAAAGTGTAACCCGCATGCGCATGCTATGTAAGGGATAATGTACATCTAGCCGTACATAACAACCTTATTCACCGTTATTCGTTATTCACCTTGGAGGTTGTTATCTGGGAATAACATACCGCTGAAATGCGCGATTGAAAAATCAGAATCAAGTATTTCACAGAGCCGTGTAATAAGTACTATTTGAAAAAAATTACAATAACTGGGTTATAACTACAGTAGGTACTAACCCCTAAACCTAACCTTAACCCATGTAGTTACCTTATATTACCAGTACTTTCTTGGGTACGTGCACTGTAATTACACATACTGTAAAATAAAGTGCAACCCAAAACATAGGACTTAGGAAGAATTTGTATCAGTATCTGTGTGTGGGGCAAAAGGCCCCTCGCCACCTCACACATTTATATTATTTTTAAACAAAACAAACAATTTTTTTAATGATTTATTTTCCCACATATATTTTTCTGCAATCATGGCAGTACTGTAAAGCACATTTTCTATAAGGTGTGCATTTAGCATTTTATTTATTTTTTGGTCTCGTTTCCTTTCGGTCACTCTCTCCTGTCAAATCCACAGCTTTAATCACATGTTGAGTTATTATGTGTGCATGTGCCCAGATGTGAATGAATGTGAGGTGTATAAGGCTGACCGTGGAGGGCCTCTGTGTGGCCATGCCTGTGTAAACGTCCCGGGATCGTACCACTGTTCCTGTCCCACCGGATACAAGCTGCTCGCTGATGGGAGAAGTTGTGAGGGTGAGTGAGAAACATACACTTACAAATAACGGTTCAGATTAGAAGCGTTTTACAGCCTGATGTCACGGGACCACAGGAAATAGTTCAACTAAAAACAAACACTCTGTCTTCGGTTCTTTGCTGAAAGACCCTCTATTTTCAGTTGTTTGAAGCTGAAAATGCAACAGGCAGGAAATGCTCTGTAAATGTCTTTTGGACACCTTACAAAGACCTCCAGGGGTAAATGAAGCTGGTAGATGAAGACAAATAGTGAGGATGTGAAGGAAAATCGTTCGAGTCAGTTTTTGGCTGGTAGGTTGGAGGAACGTTTGGAGAGGAAAGGTGAGGGAGTTCTTCTGGCAGGTCTTCCAGCGGGCTTGATATGACTCAATCCTGCAAACGATTTTAGCTTTTAGTTTGACATTAACACCTGCCAACCGTGTGTGTATTTCAGCAGTGGCGTGTAACGCAGTCACTCCTACTAGCCACTTTGACAGGTTGAATTTTATATATAATATATACATTTTTCAATTGTAGTCTTTTAAAAGGCAGTGTAGTGTCGTCAAAAATATAGATTTTTCGATACATATCAAAACTGAACTATCTGAAACGCTTCCAATACTCATTTTCCACAGAATAGACACAGGACACTAGCCTGGTCCTACCTGACTCTCGTACATTTCATTTGTACAGAGAGTCTGGCCACTCTCCATTGACAAGCGTTTACTTCCTTGAAGGCGGGTACTCTGTTGAAGTTTAAAACTATTGGATCTGCCCAGTGCCACTCTGGATCTGCCATAACCAATCGCCAACGTTTGGTTGTGACTTATGTCATGTGCTGTTCGCCTTTATTTCTCACATGGAAGTCCGTAAAATTGTAAAATCGGATTGTGATTTATTCACAGTTTTGTGATGGGGAACGCGCTGCTCACGTGGTCCGTAACATGATTGTATGCTATAAATAAAATACCATATGCTTGGTATGATGAGAATAAACGCTGCCGTAAATAACGGCCCGATTCAAATGTTTAAGTGCTTTTCTTCCTTTTATTTTTTGAGCGGTGATGAAATATATTGCTCTTGAAAATACTTGCCAGCATTTAAAGAAATACAAGTCTAGAAATGCATTCAAATTACAGCGAAGCACAACCGTACGGTGCTCTGCAGGGGTCAAAAAGGATATAAACAGTGAATTTTGAAGTGATATATTCTTGAAAACTCAGAGATGTGGATTCGGATAGCAATTAAATGACCACACGACCTTGGTGTTTGTCTAAAGCAGGAGGTCATTCGGCCGGGGATTTTTACGCGGGTGGTGGGAGACAGACGGCAATCACTGACTAGCCCCTGTAAATGATGACAATACCTCCCGACCACTGACAGAGTGAGCTGAAAAATCTAACTTTTCCCGGGACACAACATCATGGCCACCAACTAAACTCAGAAAAGTTTGTTCTTGCTCCGGCTTTAACTTCTGGATATTTGGCAGCGGTGCCACAACGGAATGAATGGCTTCGCTCGCATCTTTCTCCGCCGCCATTACTGAACTACAACTCAAACTAGCGCACGGCATCAACGTCATCGTTCTCAGCCACTCCCTCTGTTCGCCGATTGGACCGGTAAAAATTTGTTTTGAGAAAACCTAAGAATATACCGCAATCCCAGGCGGAGTACTGAAGGAAAATGAAAATTGAGCGGAAGTACGTAGGAGGGCGGAGCCAGGCTGACACAACACCAGCGTCTCCTTCTCTCTCTCATCTCTCTGACAGCGAGTGACACACAAACCCGCCTCCACTCACTCGCTCGCTTCATTTGCTCCGAATGAATATAGTTGGTGTTACAGGGCATAATTTTCAGTATAATTTTTACATAATTTTACTCATTCCTGCAGATTTTGTGCTCACACCCAAAGTGTGCGTACATAAAGCCGCCTCTGAGGACTAAATTGGGTTCTTTTTCGCTGCTTACTGCGCTTAAAAATCAAATACACACAAAATAATGTCAAGATGCCGGTCACAGTCAATTGTGTTTCAAGTGAATATAAACAGTTGAGAAAGAAAACGCATGTGTAACAGTATAATGGATCCGTGCGTCAGATCTTAAAGTGACGGCAGCCTAATAAACCTGCTGCCAAATTATGAGATAATATTAAAAATATCTATATGGCAGTTTTTCCCCATGGTATCGATGTCAAAATTGTGGCCAGTGAAAATGCCGAGTGGCTAGTAACTTTGGAAAAACAGTGGCAGGTGAGCAAAAAAGTTAATGTCAAACCCTGGTTGTCAGCGACGCTCAGTGTTAGGGATTAAAGAAATAAATACATTTCTGTAGCATCATTGTTTAAAAATATCCTAACTAAAAATAAAGTAGCTGACCTCACTATTTAACTAGTCATTTTTTGGATTTTATGTTGTGTAAATGTATGTTATATAAATTAGGGTGTCTTCTTGTATTATTTGTATTTTTATATACAGTATATATACAATATTTATATATATATAAATACTGTGATGTGGGGGTGAACACCAAGTAAAGGGATTGCTCATTGAGGCTATATCATCAGTGGAGAAGGCTTCGGCCGAAGTATCACCGTTACGCAGGGTGGACAGGCTCAACTGAGAACCCTGTGGCAAACGCAGGTGGTGTCCCTTTGAGCCTGGGGTTATGGGCAGCAGCTGCGGCTGGTTTATGGAAGGCAGATGAACTCTGTGGTGACTGGTGAGTCAATGGCTTCCTTACATATAGAGACAATACATTACAGGCATTAGGCAGCTTTTCTGCTTTAGTTTGTGATGAGCTGGCAGACCCCTGCGACCATCCTGTGCAGCAGTCGTCCCAGGTTCTCCCATGCCACCGGACTAATGCCATGGCGGCCATGGTAGTGGAAAATCTGAGCGCGGTCAATGAATTTTGCATTGCTGTCATATCTTTATTATCAATAGCAATGCATCATCCTCATTGTAATCGATGGACTTCCAATAGAGAGAGACAGATTATAATTTAAAATAACTGTTTTCTATGTGAATATATTGTAAAATGTAATTTATCCCTGTGATCAAAGCTGTATTTTCAGCATCATTACTCCAGTCTTCAGTGTCACATGATCCTTCAGAAATCATTCTAATATGAGGATTTGCTGCTCAAGAAACATTTATGATTATTATCAATGCTGGACATTTTAGTGTAAACCGTGAGAAAAAATTGTCAGGATTCTTTGATAAATAGATCAAAAGAATAGAATAGATTTGAAATAGAAATCTTTTGTAACATTATAAATGTCTTTACGGTCACTTTTGGTCAATTTAATACATCCCTGCTGACTAAAGGCATCTTTACACAGCAAACGCGGCACAGAAACCAAATCTGAAGCGACATCAAATCACAAAAAGAAGCATTTACACAGACCGTTTAATGCTTCTCTTCAAGTTCGCGTTCATTTACACTGAATCAAAACCGTTTCAGCATCGCCTTTGATACTAGGGGCTGAGGTGGGTCAGGCCCGGCATATTTTAAGTCTGCTTTTATGTGGCATTGCGTCTTTACAGAGAATTTTGAGCAGACACAGAGCCGCTTTAGAGCCGCCTTAACTGGGCTGTGTAAAGATGACATAAAAGTACCAATTTCTTTCTTTCAAAATGATGTACAATGATGCAGAAAATTTTTATATGAGATATATGTTACAATGACTATAGAATTATATTGTAAGGATACATAGACTTTAGATATTACACCAGTAATTGAAAGGATCTTGTATGTCAAATGGCTTGTGGCTTTAGTATTTCAACACGTGTGACGCTGTGATATAAAGATGATCTCACTCAGAAATCCAGCCAGGAACACGTCTACGATCACAGACCTGTACGCAAATCAAATTTACAGTCCAAACAAACAGTCCCAACATTTCCAACTCACTATTTTCCTCTATTCTTCTTCCCTCCATTATTCCTCCCCTCTCCACCTCGACTGTCTCCCTTCCCTCCGGGCGCTCCAGATGTGGATGAATGTCTTACACAACAGCACAACTGCAGCCGTGGCACCACCTGTATCAACACCGGAGGAGGTTTCCAGTGCGTTAACCCAGAGTGTCCGCGCTCGCACGGCAACGTCAGCTACGTCAAGACGTCATCTTTGTGAGTGAGCACATGCACACTAAAACTTTGCAGCATACTAACTCAACCTGCTTTACAAACAAGATCATACCATTGGCGAGTGGTGACTTCTGTAATCGGGTACGAGTAAATAAACGGAGCAGTGCATCGGCTTAGGACACAGATCTAAATCAGAGATGACAAATAAGAAACACCATGGCAGGTGTCAAGTTAAATGTATGCCAGATGTCACTTTGTAAAGAAACACTACGCGAGGGTAGACTGAACGCGTAATACGCATGTGCATGACGTCACGGTTTTCACAAACTTGCTTTTTTGTTGTTTGCATGGAGACGGTGTTGTTTTCAGATACTTACACTTTGAATCCTATTTTCAAATGTTTGCGTTTCCAGGCCTCCAAAACACTGTTGTTGTGTAAATGAACGGCTAATATGCATAAAAAGATTTCTGTTTTTAGTTGAAAACGCTAAACAATGGCCCTTAAAGGTCCCGTTCTTCGTGATCCCACTGTTCAAACTTTAGTTAGTGTGTAATGTTGCTGTTAGAGCATAAATAATACCTGTAAAATTAAAAGTTCAACCTCAAAGTTCAATGCCAAGCGAGATATTTTATTTAACAGAAGTTCCCTTTCAAAGCCTACAGCGAACGGCCGGCTTGGACTACATCCTGGTACTTCCTTCATTAATTACGTCAGTAGAACAGTAGAACAGACTAACCTCCGCCCACAAGAATATGCGAAAAAAGGGGGCGTGGTCTTGTTGCTGTCCCACGTGGAGAAGAGGAAGTGTCGCGTGGAGAAAAGGAAGTGGTGCGTTTGAGTGTGTTTGTCGCCATGTCGTCGAGACGCTGTTATTTTCATCCCGGAGTCAAATCACCTTTGTTTGGCTTTCCCAGGGACGCTGTAGAGATCATTGAGCGCATATATCTCCCGTTAAGAGGCGTGACCTTTCCGTGCAAGTTACGTGCGCTAAGCTGCTGTCGAATCACAACACAGGAACCGTGCCACGTTCGCTAAGCTGCGGTCAAATCACAACACAGGAACCGTGCCACGTTCGCTAAGCTGCGGTCAAATCACAACACAGGAACCGCTGGCACAATCAGAACTCGTTACGTATTTCTGAAGGAGGGACTTCATAGAACAAGGAACTCATCAGCCGTTTTTAGGACAGTGAAAACAGCGGTGTACAGATAAGAAAATTGTGTGAAAAATACTGTGTTTTTTTACACGCGAAACATGAACACATGTTATATTGCACACTGTAAACACAATCAAAGCTTTAAAAAAAACACGAAGAACAGGACCTTTAACTCTTTCCCTGCCAAACACGGAATTTTCTGGGTTTCCGTGTTTGCACTGTTATACGCTTGGGGGGCGCAATTTACGCATCTTCTGAATGAGTACAGAATCTCCTAATCAAAACACTGGGAAAGAAGACGCAAAAAACAAGCGATTGCATGTAAAGCCGGGTGCACACTGTGCGATCTTGGCCACGATTTGGCCGTCTGAGACAAATTTTGAAATCCTAAAAGATTTCTCTGATCCTAGGCTAAAATCTGAAGTCTTTGATCCTTAGTTTGACATGTGCACCGACAACCGATTAATGACCGTTGCGAACAAATTTTACCTCGGACAAAATTTTGGCAGTGTCAGAAGATTTGAGGCGCAATCCTGCAGTGTGACTTCTCCTAGGACGACCGTCAAATCAAGAACCAATAGGAGCGCAGAACCTGATGACGCATTTCGTGCGACAACATCAAATCACAACAGGGAACATGTCGAAAAGAGTCAGGTGAATGAAAAATGCTAGCGCTTGTTTTTGTTGTTTGCTGAACGCTACCGTTGTGTCTGTGAATGTGTCTCACTGTTACCGAACGTGTCACGGATTGATGACGTAAAACTCAGTCCGTACGAGTCTCTTGCTTGCGTCCGATTTCGCGTCTGACTGTCGTACAGTCTGACAATGACAACTGAGATCCTACAGTGTGACATGTATTACATCGGGGATCATGTTCGTACAGTCTGACAAGCAACATTCGCAGAGGATTTAGAAAAATCGCACAGTGTGCAGGACCCTTAAGCAGATGCATATGTAAAATAACGTGATCATCAACATTAAACATCATATATATCAAAAATGAATGAAATGTGGACCCAGGACGAGCGCATTAGAGGTGTTGATGGACTCGATCGACTCCATCTGTGTTTGATCATTGCTCTGAATCTGATCTGGATGTAGTCTTTCACAAAAACATGATTTTCTCTGCTTTTTGTTCAAAATGTTGCTTTTTTATGAAACTTACCCATATTTAAGTGCTGATAAAAAAGGAATGCATGAAGCTAGAATAAAACAAATTTTGTTTAAAAGCAGAGGGTCAGCTCTTTCTTTTGATCAGATCTGATGCTCAGATATTCATACAACAAAATATTCTATGGGCCATTACATTTTTGTAAAAACACTGGCGGGGAAAGATTTAAGAATAATATGCATACAGGAATATTGGCTAAATTAGTCCATTTTAATTTGAGATAAAACCATTTGTAATAAATACCTATTGATAGTTTCAACTGGTTCTGAGTGATCAAATATAATCATCAAGAAAAAGAAGTAAAGTGTGACTTGATTGGATCATGAAAAGTGGGGTTTACATACTAGAATGGAAATTGTAAAAAATGTAAAATGCAAAAATGACTATTGAGGTTTTTGAACACAGCGAATAATTCAGTTCTTTGGAATAATTTGTTAACTAACCCTCATGCTGTTTCAAACCCGTATGCTGTTTTCTGTGGGTCATACATTATAAATATATAAGTATATTATATACACACTCACTGGCTACTTTGCTAGTACCGGGTTGGACACCCTTTTGCGTTCAGATCTGCCATAAGTCTTCATGGCATTGATTCAACCAAGTGCTGGAAACATTCCTCAGAGATTTTGGTCCATATTGACCTGTGATCATCACACGGTCACAGCAGATTTGTCGACTGCACATCCATGATTGCGATTCTCCCATTCCAGCACATCCCAAAGCTGCTCTATTTAGATCTGGTGACCGTGAAGGCTGTTTGAGTTTAGTGAACTCACTAAAGTTTAGTGAACTCACTAAAGAGCATTGTGACATGTGTTTTCCTTCCATCAGAAGATCAGAACACTGTGGTCATAAGGGGATGGACATGGTCAGCAACAATACTCAGTGTTTAAACGATGCTCAATTGGTACTAAGAGGCCTAAAGTGTGCCAAGAAAATATATAACACACCATTACACCTCCAGCAGCCTGAACCGCTGATACAAGACAGGATATATCCATGCTTTCATGTTGTTTACGCCAAATTCTGACCCTGCCATCTGAATGTTGCAGCTGAAATCAAGACTCATCAGACCAGGCAATGTTTTCCCAATCTTCTCTTGTCCAGTTTTGAAGATCCCGTGTGAATTGTTGCCTCAGTTTCTGTTCTCAGCTGACAGGAGTGTCACCGGTGTGTCTTCTGCTGCTGAAGCTTGTCTGCTTCAAGGTTGGATGTGTTGAGCGTTCGGAGATGCTCTTCTGCAGACCTCAGTTGAGACGAGTGCTTATTTGAGTCACTGTTGCCTTTCTATCAGCTGAACCAGTCTGGCCATTCTCACTGGATATTTTCTCTTTTTCGGACCATTCTCAGTAAACCCTAGAGACGGTTGAGTGTGAAAATCCCAGTAGATCAGCAGTTTGTGAAATACCAGCACATCTGGCACCAACAGCCACGTTCAAAGTCACTTAAATCCCCTTTCTTCCCCATTCTGATGCTCAGTTTGAACTTCAGCAGGTTGTCTTGACCATGGCTGCGTCCGAAACCTGGAAAATGCTGCCTTCGGAGGACACATTTCAAGGCAGGAAGGCACCAAGGCACATCCGAATCTAATGTTAGCTTCACTTCTGTGTCCTGAGATACCTTCATCTGATCGATTTTTGAAGGCAGCATTTATGTATCCTTCGCTGCCTTTGATATCCCACAATCCTGTGCTTTCCATTCTGTGACAGTTGAGCTGGAAAAAAAAGATGGCATCCGAAAGCTGCGTTTGCTGGTCAGTTTGTGTGTAAATGTACGTTTTTTACCAACATTTTCCACTTCTGATGCCATTTCTAGCGAGAAATTACTAATGTAGTAATTAAATATGTGTTTAGTTCTCTCTAAAGTTCTCTCTATTTTGCTGTAGATCATTAAATGGTTACACTACCTAAGAAGTCTGTCCGAAATCAGTTTCGTGAGCTGCCTTCATGCACAAACGCTGCCTTACAAGCCATCGTCTGATAAGACAGTGAGGCAACGAGTCAGCTGCCTCGGTTTTCGGACGCAGCCCGTGTCTACATGACTAGAGTTGCTGCCATGTGATTGGCTGATTCGATCTTAGCAGTTGAACAAGCAGTTGAAAGGGTGTATCTAATAAAGTGTCCAGCGAGTGTTATAATTTTACCAGCACACAGGTTTGGAATGACATGAGGGTGAGTAAATAATGATAGAATTATCTTTTATGTTTAATAGCATTGCTAAAGCTTCTCACTGATTTGCATGTGACGAGTTCGACTAGAAAACGGGATGACCGAGCATCGCGTGTTGTTAGCTTGTGTTTCCATAGCAAACACACACACACTCACACGTGTCTCCTGGGGGCCACTAATGCCTCCTCTAAATCACTTGCCACTTGCTTGCGGTGTGATTTAAGTGGGCTACAATCATTTGTTTTTCTTGCATGACACTTTTATGCTTGTTTATTATGTAAGATGTTTTTTTAAGCTGTGAATGGGCCCTTTGTGTCCTGCTATTAAATGAGGCTGTGATCTGTAACTCACTAAACCTTGAAGTTTTAAGCACAGGCTATTCTCAGTAACCGCACCGGAAATATTTACAATCATAACTGTGGCATAGTTCATGGTAAGATGTTGTGCATCTTGAATAGATCAATACTGAAAAGAAACCTTTAGCTGGTTAGCACGGCCCAGTTCATCCCTGCTGGTGGATGCTAGTAACTACTACTTCTGAAAGCAAAACATTGTTTTTCCCATTTCCGTTCCAGTTTCGCCACACAAGGAAAAACAATCATGCTTTGGTAAATTGAAATTATGAGAAAAAAGTTGAAATGAGAAAAAAAGTTGAAATTATGACATGCTACATCATAATTTTTCACAAGTCATTTATGGGATACAAAAATAAAATTTTGACTTCTCATAATTTGCATGTTAGTATGTCGAATTTCATAAGTTATAATTATGAAATACAAAGTCATAAAAATGATAAGTCATTATTAGAAAAAGTCAAATTTATGACATGCTAAATTATAATAATGAGAAGTCATTATGAGAGTTACAATTATGATACAAAATAAAATTTTGATTTCTCATAATTATGACTGTCAAAATTTGTCATAATAATGAGATTAATTATGAGTCATAATTATGAGAAAGTTAAAATTATGAGATACAAAATAAAATTGACATTTCGACTTTTATCTCATAATTATGACTTAGTATGTAAAAAATGTAGTTATAATTATGACATACAAAGTCATAATAATGAGATAAAAGCCATAGTTATGAGATGAGCCATAAATATGTGAAAAAGATTAAATTATGAAAATTCAATTATGAAATACAAAATACAAATAAATATAAAATACAAAAAATAAAGTTGACTTTTATCTCATAATTATGACTTAGTATGTCAAAATTATTTATTAGTTATATGACAGTCAAGTAGGAGATACAAAGTCAAAATTATGACAGTCAAAAAATAATTCTGACAATGTTGTAATTTAGACTTTTTATCTCTTTATCTCATGTCATATTTCTGCCTTTTTTTTCTCCGGATTATGAGTTAAGAAGTCAAAATTATGACATACTGACTTAATATGTCAATATTTTTGTCATATTATGATTTACCGAAGCATGATTTTTTTTTTCTTATGTAGCGGAAATCGGATTTTGAATGGAAATTGGCAGAAATGGGATTCCATATTGAAAAGTAGCCAAAGCTATGTATTCTGACACATTCTTTTGCAAGCAACATATAAATCACAAATACTGTATTTCATTATAAAATGGTATATATTTAATCATTATTAGTGTGTGTGTGTGTGTGTGTGTGTGTGTGTGTGTGTGTGTGTGTGTGTGTGTGTGTGTATATATATATATATATATATATATATATATATATATATATATATATATATATATATATATATATATATATATATATATATATATATATATATATATATACACACTCACCTAAAGGATTATTAGGAACACCTGTTCAATTTCTCATTAATGCAATTATCTAATCAACCAATCACATGGCAGTTGCTTCAATGCATTTAGGGGTGTGGTCCTGGGCAAGACAATCTCCTGAACTCCAAACTGAATGTCAGAATGGGAAAGAAAGGTGATTTAAGCAATTTTGAGCGTGGCATGGTTGTTGGTGCCAGACGGGCCGGTCTGAGTATTTCACAATCTGCTCAGTTACTGGGATTTTCACGCACAACCATTTCTAGGGTTTACAAAGAATGGTGTGAAAAGGGAAAAACATCCAGTATGCGGCAGTCCTGTGGGCCAAAATGCCTTGTTGATGCTAGAGGTCAGAGGAGAATGGGCCGACTGATTCAAGCTGATAGAAGAGCAACTTTGACTGAAATAACCACTCGTTACAACTGAGGTATGCAGCAAAGCATTTGTGAAGCCACAACACGCACAACCTTGAGGCGGATGGGCTACAACAGCAGAAGACCCCACCGGGTACCACTCATCTCCACTACAAATAGGAAAAAGAGGCTACAATTTGCACAAGCTCACCAAAATTGGACAGTTGAAGACTGGAAAAATGTTGCCTGGTCTGATGAGTCTGGATTTCTGTTGAGACATTCAGATGGTAGAGTCAGAATTTGGCGTAAACAGAATGAGAACATGGATCCATCATGCCTTGTTACCACTGTGCAGGCTGGTGGTGGTGGTGTAATGGTGTGGGGGATGTTTTCTTGGCACACTTAAGGCCCCTTAGTGCCAATTGGGCATCGTTTAAATGCCACGGCCTACCTGAGCATTGTTTCTGACCATGTCCATCCCTTTATGACCACCATGTACCCATCCTCTGATGGCTACTTCCAGCAGGATAATGCACCATGTCACAAAGCTCGAATCATTTCAAATTGGTTTCTTGAACATGACAATGAGTTCGGTGTACTAAAATGGCCCCCACAGTCACCAGATCTCAACCCAATAGAGCATCTTTGGGATGTGGTGGAACAGGAGCTTCATGCCCTGGATGTGCATCCCACAAATCTCCATCAACTGCAAGATGCTATCCTATCAATATGGGCCAACATTTCTAATGAATGCTTTCAGCACCTTGTTGAATCAATGCCACGTAGAATTAAGGCAGTTCTGAAGGCGAAAGCGGGTCAAACACAGTATTAGTATGGTGTTCCTAATAATCCTTTAGGTGAGTGTGTGTGTGTGTATATATATATATTAGTAATAATAATATATATTAGTATATAGTTTATTTTTTGATCTTAAAAATGTGAAATGGGATAATTGCTAGTACAGTTCTTGGGACTGTGCATGTGTGTGCAGTTTTGGAACCGATGTGCAGTATTTCAAACACAATTAATGAGTTAAATGTTCTGTCGTCCACCACAGCCAGTGTGAAAGGAATCCCTGTCCCATGGAGAGCCGCTCCTGTCCGTTTGCCGCGAAGACCATTTCTTACCACTACCTGTCTCTGCCGTCCAACCTGCGAACCCCGGCCACCCTGTTCCGCATGGCCACCGCGACCGCTCCGGGTCGGCCGGGTCCGGACAGCCTCCGCTTCGGCATTGCGGGCGGGGGTGACGCCCGGAGCATGTTCGTGATGCAGCGCTCAGACCGTCAGACCGGAGAGCTGATCCTCGTCCAGCCCATGCGAGGCCCTCAGGAGCTCAGCGTGGAAGTGGAGATGTCCGAGTACGCCGACCGCACTTTCCAAGCCAAACATCTGGCACGGGTCCACCTTCTGATTTCACCCCACGAGTTCTGAAGAGAGGCCGCTTGCTGTCTAAATCCAGAGTTGATGTTTAGACTCGAAGAGGAAAGAATGTTTTCCTTGTTGCTAAAGCTGAATGATAAAGTTGTTCTCAGAGGCGGCTCGGATTTTGATGTTGGGATAGCGCAAAAATGAAAATATGGAGAGTCATCCTCATATGGAAATCGATTATTATTTTAAGTTAATAACTAAAGAAAACTGCTTTTGCTTTACCTGCTGGTACGTTTGAGGTTAAAGGTGAAGCGTGTCATTATTTTCCATGTTAAAATACTTTCTCATCACGGTTTAAAATACATTTATACGTTTTTTTAAATCAAATCTAAGACCTGCACAGATCAAATGAATGCTCTATGTCCTATACGATCACAAAATAAAGCATGTATTCTTTTACTTGCTGTAATTAAAGCGCTATATCATATCAATGTAAAGATTAATAATCACATTAGGCCATTTCACGATTCCTGTTTTTCCATCCTCTTAAATGATAATTAAGACGTTTGTTATACCATTTAAGATATTAAACTTTCCGTTTGGTGTCACAAATGACACACTTCACCTCTGACACAAGAAATACAGTAATGGCCAAACATCAAACATGCAGGGGTTTTTATGTGTTAAATGTCGATGTAAGTGGAAAAATAGTACAGAAAAGTGTATTATGCACACGTAGAAGAAAAAGAAGGGATTAAAGGGATAGTTCACCCAAAAATGAAAATTAGCCCATGATTTACTCACCCTCAAGCAATGTTCCCTCTAATTTCTTTTCTCGCTGAGCAAAACTTTTCTCTATTGGGCGGACATTTTGTTCACCTGAGCGTGCGTATGTAGCCTGGATGCCAGACGAACTTAGCCCCGCCCACAAAATTTTTTGCACGGGCAGTTCGGTCTGGACTTGATCCATAGAGAAGTAATTATGCCCGAACAGAAACTGTTCGGACCAATGAAATTGTCAGGGCGGGCTTTAGACGATGATGGCCAGATGATAAACAGTGACGTAATCATCCACGTCATCAAAGGCGCTTGGGTTGAATTTGTTCTAATCCTAAACGGAGAACTTGTTCATATATGCATTCACCTTCACTATTTCTCTCAGAATTGATGATGGTGTTGGTAAGTACTCTGTGTATCCTTAAATTCTTTTTTTACAACACCGGCAAAGATCGTTTACACTCGCGTGCGTGCAGACAGGGTTGCCAAGTTTTTACAGCAAAACTCGCCCAACTGCTACTCAAAACTAGCCAAAAACAAGCCCAATAGCTTTCCGGGTTGGGGGGTTCTCTGGGAAAAATGGCATTTGTGGGGTAAAATATGTGTTATTTTGGCACGGCTGCTAAATTTCGCATTCCTGGGTCTGTATATCACATAATTGGGGTCGCTTCAACCCGCGGACTTGGCAACACAGTGCAGTTGAGTTCTGTTGACATTTGACAACCAACGTTATGCGTCGCTCCGTTGCTCTGATTGGTTGTAGATCTATCCAATTGAGGTCTTTCCTGGTTCGGTTGAAACACGCCCCATAATCACAGCTCAACGGAGCAGTATCAGACTCATATTCTGACTAGAATTGAATATGACGACGTCAGGCTAGTGCGTATGTAAACGCACACAAAAAAGTGGTTTCATCATGCGGTTATACCTTTTAACTTGAACGTGCCATTTCTATTTTATTTAACCATTGATGTAACAAATAAAAAAATCAAATAAAAATTCAGAAATCACTAAATGAAGCACATTTTACAGTGCTGTTAACTGTAGTCTTCTTTACCAAGAAATACTATTAAAATCTCCCCCAGGACAGCTCAATTCTTTATAATATTATATGAAAATAATTAAGCGGTTACACTGAGATGGTTCTTAATGTGTTTTTGTACAGTCATTTATTGGCAGCATTAAACCATCCATATTAAATGTTTGTTTATTGCTTATGAATTTCCAAGATTTTCTATATCTGGGGTTTTCAAACGTTTTAGTGGCAAGGATCGCTAAACAATCCCCTTGTGAGATCAATTCTTTATTAGGCTTACACTATAATACAATTATAAAAGCCTATAATATAAAAAACAATGGAAGTATTTAAACTGATAGTATATTATATCAGTTTAAATGCTTCAATTTGTTTAGAAAAAACTGCAGTAATTAAATAGAGCTAAATATGTTCAAGGGAACATGTGAACGCTTTTATAGTTATCTAAACATCACTGAAACCCAAACCACACACACACACATCTATTTAAACTAATGTGTGTTACTTTGACGGGTGTTTAGAGTTTGCACGCTACACTTGTGGTGTGTGTGTGTGTAACTGTAAATGTCCGTTTTGTTAGTGCTGTGTCCATCATGTGTTATTAATCAAGCCACTCTTCTTTAAAACATGAGGTTTTATTCCACGTCTTTGCCTCTCGTTTTGAGCTATTTGGACGGCAAACACGACTCACTGCTGCATGCTCACACGTGACATCGTTGTCTTTCTATGAAACCTGTAAACCGCATCCACCGGTTCTAACACGATAGCGGTAGAACAGAGCACTGCAATTATTTCTCATTTAAACTACAATCAAATGGATTTCTCCCCACATTTCGCGTCTGTGTCTATCGCCTGCGCGGCATTTTATTCTTTCTGTGCGGCCGCGCACACGCGCGCGCGGCTTAGGGGACATTGCCCTCAAGCCATCCTAAGTGTATATGACATTCTTCTTTCAGACGAATACAATCAGAGTCGTATTAAAAATGTCCTGGCTCTTCCTAGCTTTATAATGGCAGCCCAAAGCGCAACTGACGCAAAGATGACGTCGGACATTTTGAGCTGCGTGAGGCGTAACACTTTCACAAGTTGAATACGGAAGGTGGTCCACCGGAAGCTAGATATTTTACTTTATAATGTTTTAAATGTGGATATTTTTCTTACACAAACGCATCGATTCACTTCAGAAGCCCCCCAGAGCCGTGTGGAGCAGTTATATGAAGGATAGATGCACTTTTATAATGGATGGACACACTTTTTTGAGCTTCGATTTTGGCCTGCCATTCACTCCCATTCTAAAGCTTGGATTAGCCTGGACATAACTACACCTAGAATGGCTTGAGGATGAGTAAATCATGGGGTCATTTTCATTTTTGGGTGCACTATCCCTTTAACTACAAGGAGAGCTTTATGGAAAAGCGCTAGAGAATGAAAGTCTAAAGACAGTAAAGTTAATTTCAGCTTGTAAATATGCAGTCAATGAGGTCTAAACAGACTGAACTGAACAACAGCACTTCTCAGCATCTACCTACATGACAAATGGCCTGTTTTTAATTATCGTTCCTTTGTTGGATGTTTTATAATAAGATCAACCAGTATGATATATTGCTCTTCATGTCTGCTGCTCATGCTAGTGTATATCAGGATATTGAAATCAATGGCTGTTTCACACATTATTGTGATTTATTTCTCTGTCTTCACACGAGTGTTGAACGGTTCTTAATTAAAGTCAGAAATTCAATTTTTTTTCCTGTGTTTTGACGTTCTTTTCTAGTTTCTTTGATCTTCCACAGAAATATCTGCAAATGTCTAATAATCAACTGATTTTGGGGTCACTAAACTTTTTCTTTATTTTTGTAAATTAATATTTTTGTTCAGCAAGGACGCATTAAATTGATCAAAAATGAGAGTAAAGACATTTGTTTTTTGTTTTTCAAATCATTGCTGTTCTTTTAATCTTTCTATTCATCAAAAAATCCTGAAAAAAATGTATCATGGTTTCCACAAAAATATGAAGCAGCACAACTGTTTTCAACATTGATAATAATCAAAAATGTTTCTTGAGCAGCAAATCATCATATTAGAATGATTTCTGAAGGATCATGTGACACTGAAGACTGGAGGAATGATGATAAATTATGGCAATCATAATATTGAGAAAATAATTATGAGAAAAAGTAAAAAATTATGATGTTAATTACGAGATACAGAATTTTTTTTTTACATTTCGACTTTTATCTCATAAATATTTTTGACTTAGTATGTCAAAATTTTCATACAATATAATTATGACATACTAAGTTAATTAGGAGATAAAAAGTAATAATTTCTGTAATAATTTTGACTTTATGTTGTAATTTTGATTTGTTTTTTCATCTCGTAATTTAAACTTTTTCTCAATTTCAACTTTATCTAAATGACACCATGTCATTTTTTGGGGGAGTTAAGAGGTCAAAATTATGACAAACTATGACTTAATATGTCGATATTTCTATATTCATGAATATTTCATAATTATGATTTCTCAAAGCATGATTTATTTTCTTATGTTGCTGAAATTTGCTGATTTTGAACGGAAATCAGCAACATTTAAATCACAAACACATCATGTGACACTGAAGACTGGTGTAATGATGCTACAAATTCAGATTTGATCACAGGATTAAATTATACATTTAATTTAGAAAAAAAAAATGTTTTTGATCAAATAAATGTGGCCTTGGTGAGTAGAAGACACTGCTTTCAAAAACATTAAAACATCTTACTGACTCCCACTTCAGGATAGGAACAATCTCATATTTCTGGTTTAAATGAAGATCGAAAAGGCCAAAATCGATGGAATTTTTTGGGTAATTCTCTCCAAAATCAAATATGAAGCTCCATCACGTGACGAGTAACATGACCTTAAAAAATTAGAGGAATGCCAGGGACAATAACAATCAGGAAATTAAAGAGTCCTCAGTGTGTTTTTCAATTACGTGTTTGCTAGAAAGAGAAAATGAAAGTAATGTTGACCACATGTGGTTGCCCACCCCCTTCTCTCTCTCTCTTAACTTGCAATAAGAAGATCAAAAGAACCACAAGCTTCCAGAAGCACATGTTCAGAACGGCCGGGTCCTGTTTTAAATGACAATGCACTTCAACCGTAAAATCTTTGCATAATTATTGTGAAACATCTCTGCTCTCGGTCCAACGGCCCACTCTGAAGCTTTCAGAAGGTTTTAAGTCTACAGTAAGATTTGCCAGTGAAAACCGAAGGGCCAAAGTCATCATTTAACATTTACTACAAGCAATAAACATGGACAATTTGAGGGAAGAAGAGATAAGCAAACATTTAAATGAAAGGGATCATTTACTCACCCTCATGTCGTTCCAAAACCTGAATGACTGTCTTCTGTGGAAAACAGATGGTTTTCAGGACTGTTCACGCTGCTCTTTTCCATACACTGAAAGCATAAAGTGTAAAACAATGTGCACAATATTTCAAGTCTTTTGAATTCATATGATACAGTAGCTTTGTGTGAGGAGCTTACTGAAATTTAATTCAGCAATAGTATGAAATTTAGCCAGTAAACGCTTGGCTAAATCATCTATCACACTCCTGTGTGTTTATTTTCGACTGGGCTATAGAATGTGAAGGGAAACAATAGGGGGGGAAATGTCATGCATCAGTAAAACATGTGTTTGCCATTGGATTGTTATCTTGACTATGTTTAGTTCTGGTTGTGTTTGTTTGTCATGTTCCTTGGTTTAAGACTCAAAGTTCACAGATTAGCTGAAAGACTTAGCCTACAGATTCCGGTTGTTTTGAGGGGAGAATAATCTTTTCCCCTTCATTTTAAATCAACAACAACAGAAATATGATGCTGAATTTATCTTCTCTGAGATAAGTAAATGGATTAAAATGAAAAGATAATTCAATTTAAAAATACTTATACGGGCAAATTGCTCTAGATTCCTCAAATTATAAGTTATGAGGCTACATAGAACATTTATAAATCATACATTAACAGTATTGCATCCAGCTATATGAAGAAGGGCTGTACTCACCATTTGGTTAGGGATGCCCCCTTGTGGCTTCACTGAAAATATAGATAGGTGATAATACTATATATAACATATAATGTAGTTCCAAAACCATCCCTGCTGAAAAATCCATCTTAAACCAGCCTAAGGTGGTCAGGCTGGTTTTGGCTGGTCTCCCAGCCTGGTCATAGCTGGTTTATCAGACTGGTTTTGAACTTTTTTTTAGCTGGTCAGGCTGGTCTTAGCTGGTCAAACTGGTCTTAGCTGGATATTGTTGGTCTTAGCTGGTCAAACTGGTCTTAGCTGGATATTGTTGGTCTTAGCTGGTCAAACTGGTCTTAGCGGGTAATTGCTGGTTTTAGCTGGTCAGGCTGGTCTTAGCTGGTAATTGTTGGTCTTTGATGGTTTTAGCTGGTCTTCGTTGATTTTAGCTGGTCTTCGCTGATCTTAGCTGGTCTTCGCTGATCTTAGCTGGTCAGGCTGGCTGACTGTCCCTATTTTTTCTGCCACTGGGTGTTTAGACAAATAATGTATATCTGTATATGGACCATGTAATCTGATTAATTTGTAATTAGGTAAAATGTTCATCAGCTAAGTTAGGCTGGGAGACCAGCTAAAACCAGCTAAACCAGGCCGGAAGACCAGCTTGTCTAGGCTGGAATAGCCTACCAGCTTGACCAGATGAGCCAGGCTGGGAGACCATCTAAAACCAGCTTGACCAGCTAAATCAGGCTGGGAGACCATCTAAAACCAGCTTGACCAGCTAAATCAGGCTGGGAGACCATCTAAAACCAGCTTGACCAGCTAAATCAGGCTGGGAGACCATCTAAAACCAGCTTGACCAGCTAAATCAGGCTGGGAGACCATCTAAAACCAGCTTGACCAGCTAAGCCAGGCTACTAAAAACCAGCTACTTCCATCTTAAACCAGCTAAGACCAGCCAACCAGTTTAGGCTGGTTTTAGCTGGATTTTTCAGCAAAAAATCCAGAAGTTATTTCACATTATCCCTTTCTTTTCGGTCGAAAAATAAGCACATATGTGCTTATTTTTCGACCGAAAAGAAAGGGATAATGTTCACGCTGCTCTTTTCAACGTAATGAGAGTTAATGAAAACACACAGACACAAAAACAAAAGGCAGCATATAAGTAATGTGTTCTTTTCTTTTGCTGCCATTGTAAAGACGACGGTAATCTGTCCGTCAGCCTAGTTTTCGTCCGCTTTAACGCTTGCGGCCGTTAAATTCAAAATGGCGTCTCACTTGTTGAGGAACAACAATCTCAGTCTAGAGAGCATTTTATTAGTAACCAAGCAAAAAACACTCGGTGTTGTGGAGTCCTGGTGATGAATATGTTCATTCAAGAAACTCTTCTCAGAGAAATTTAGGTAATTCTAGTACTAATCTAAGAGATTGACCTCCGTTTACAGGCGTATCTTTCAACAGATAAAATGAAATGACGCTTTCATGGCCAATCATGTTATCAAATATGTTCCGTCACCTTCAGCTTCAGGACATCGTGGACCCTCTTAAACAACATATTATTATACAATAAAACCCAACTGGATGCCTCCGAACTCTCAATTTGACTGTAATCTTTATTGCAACGTTGTTAACGTGTATGAAACGTATAAACATGCATGTAGACAGAAAACTGATAGGACCAGGGCTCTTAGGGACGCCAAGTGTGCTCTTTGAATAATGCGAGTCGTCCACCCGATTGTTAGCAAACAGAAAAGCAACGAAAACCACTGGAAAGTAAAGAGTTTTTATGAAGCAAACAAAACAGTAACACATGAAGGACAAGGTCAGCATCATACAGTTAAATTAAGCGCATCCCATGACCAAAATAAACCACAATAACTTAAAGTGCGCTTTATAATATACACAATTCAGAAGTCACGTTTCGTTTCATAGGACACATAAAAAGACATCTTTTTGGAAGTTTAACAGTCATCCTGCAAGGTAAAGCACACATCGTTAGGTTAAGCAGACACAGAATGTCCAACCGAGACCAGGGCCCAAAAGGCAAAGTGACGATTTTACTGTGATACTGCAGAACAAAACTCAAGAACAGAAGTGTGTTAAGGCTTCAGAATGCATCCACACAGAGATCGGAGAGGCATATGCTTTTCCTCAAAAAGAAAAGAAAATCAAATGCATTCAAAGGAATATTTCACCCAAAAATGAAACATTTACTCACCCTCATGTTGTTTTAAACCCATATAACTAGATTTCTTCCATGAAATGCAAAAGCTGCAAGCCTTTATGCTACTACTTTGCATACAACCAAAGTTCAAGCTCAAAAAATGCATCTTAAAAACACAAAAAATGCACTATATACCAAATTACACAATAGTTTTGTGTGAGGAACAGACCAGAACGTAAGCATTTAGATTGCATGTTGCACGAGAAAGCTGCAAGGTTTTAGGCCAATAATGGCTTACATTTTGCTCTGTTCCTCACACAAAGCTTTCAGATGATTTCAGAAGATGTGGTATATAGTGCACAAGTCGTATGCACTACTAAACCCAGTACTTGGAACAACACGAGGGCAAATAAATAAATGACAGTTTCTATTTTAAGGTGAAAAGTTGAGCTGGGCTCTGTGCAAAACAAAAACAACTTCATAAAATTATTCAGAATATTTATGAAAAATAAAGAATCATTCTGCGCATTTATATTACTCCCTGCACAAATACAAACCCGACACACATTCTACTATTCACATCATGTGCTGAAATTATAGACAAAATGTTTGGAGTAAGACTTTATATACAGCCAAAGAAACGGAGAAGACTCTTGGGTCAACTTGAAGTTCCTTATCAATGTTTTTCAATATCAAATGACACTCACACAAAACAAAAAATGGTGCTAAGAATGTTTAACCCATTTGAATAACACATTATTATCTCTGCATTATGATGAGTCGCTCACAATTTTGACAGGTATGTCATCACGAAAGTTTAGAAACATGGACCGTTGTCTCTTTATACAGATCAATGATGACTTTAAAGTTCTGGACGTTTCAACAGTTCAGGACAAAAAAGAGGTATCACCTCACATAAGTTCTAGAAGTACGGCGTCTAGACCGTCTAGAATGCGTCCACCCCTTCAGCACGATTCCTTCGATGTACCCAAAATCCGGCAACCAAACGGACCAAAGGAAGAAAGCGGTCGGAGTCTGTGGCTCTCTGGTGAGGGTCAGATGCCAGTTACAGGAACAGCGGTTTGGTTGATCTCTGGGCGGTTTGTTTTGCTTTCTCAACCTCACTCCATTTTAGACATCTCATACTTGGTGGTCATGATCTCCTGTGTGAAAATCATGCGTTAATTAATCAAATGTATGTGTAAATGTGACAGAAATACATACAAGTGATGGATACAACAACATTTTAATGATGCTCTAATCCACACATCTGACATTTCAAAATTTGCAATACAATCCTTGTCCGTTTTTTCCCCTTCATTTCATTTCCAACATTAAAACCTTAAAGCAGCACTAGGTAACTTTTCAACCTTCATAATATATTTTCAAGACTCTTGTGATGATACATGGACTTACAATAGGTTGAATGGCACGTCTGCCATAGCCTGACGGGGTCTGTATCGTTTTTAATCGTACTTTTAAACTTCGGGTTTCGGGTAGTAACCCGAGAAAAAAAAAAAAACTACAAAATTCGACTGCTTTACGGCATATACGTCACTTCCACCATCACCCGTACTTCCTTAAATTCGGACGTGCGAGCCCAACTATCCAATGCAAAAAGAGGAAACGAGAAAATGATCGTATTAAAGGCAGGACGAGGATCAACATTGGGCCAGCGTTTGCTCGTTGGCGTGAGCTGAATGAGGTCAATATATTATATTGACGATATATGGTTATTACCTACCACTCAAACATTGAATTGAAGTATCATATAGATTCTGTAAAACGGTAACCAATAGACTAGACTACTATAATGACGCTGGCTTGTAAACGTGAGCATCGCGACCATTTGGCGTTTGAAAAATATATATAAAACCCATGAAATTATATTCATGACATGCTGAAACATATGCCACTGTACCTGGGATGAAGACATTTCACACGCGACGCAAGCAGAACACCTGCGTGTGAACTCCTGCAGTGTTCAGGGCTATCATAGTTGTCATGTCAACAAATGCACATGCCATGCATCCCCTGATGTAGGATGACAGAGTTTACGACAGGACAATACTGTTTCCCAACTGTAGGGGGACCCCGAGAGCAAAACCTACCTAGTGCTGCTTTAATGATCTGTGCCATACGATTACACTTAATGCAACACACGTCACATCTGCAATAGTATAAATAAACTATAATATAAATAAAAAGTGTTTCCATACCTCATCTGAGTCGAGAAGAACAGGAAGAGCTCTGAAAATAAGAGACGTGAATAATTAGAAACTGACATGGGAAGTTTGTATGTATGTGTGTATTTAAGCATGCATGTTTGTATAACAGAAAATGACCTACACATCAGAAAGAGAGGTAGGAATATTCTCCTCCACCCACTTCAAGTCTTCATCCTGAAACAATTAAAATATTTTATTATGTTGCATTTTATAATGTATTATTTTATTTATTATGGGCAGTTATTTATATTATTTATTAGAGCTGCACGATTAATCATTAAAAGATTTGGGATCTCGATTATAACACCCACACGATCTTATTCCTACATGTCAGCGATTCGGCTCTGTCTCTTAAACCTTTGACAAGTACGATCACAACGAACATTCAGATCTGCGCTCTGACCCAGACAGAGCAGTTGTCATGTATAGGTATGAAACAGCTTCGCAAACTTTTCTTTTCAGCCACTCAGGATCATTATTTCTGTCTTACAATAATTCATATTAAATCTCAGAAGTACTGGGATAAAAGTTAATAGTTCATATAAACACGAATGTCTATGATATTGATCAAAATAGAGCAAATCACCTTTTGAAAGTTACTTTACGCTTTGAATAACAATTAAGCCAATTACATGGTTACACCAGTAGGTGGCGACAAGTGACTTTTTATTTGTCATTAAATCATTCATTCATGAGATTTGTTCATAAACACTGAGTTTTCAAACTTGATTTTTTTTTGGTGAAAAAATGAATTCAAATGAATTAATTATTTTATTAAATAGACTGCTGCAATTAACAGTTTGTCAGAACCTCTAGTAAATTATGTTATTTTATTTAGTAGTCTGTTCAGAATCATGGGAGAATTGTGATCTCTATTTAAAAAAAAAAAATTGTGATTGTCAATTTATCCAGTTTATCCGTACAGCACTATTATACATTATATTATAAAAATGTATCTCTCAAATATAAAATAGTATAAAATGACCTATATACATATACACTCACCTAAAGGATTATTAGGAACACCTGTTCAATTTCTCATTAATGCAATTATCTAATCAACCAATCACATGGCAGTTGCTTCAATGCATTTAGGGGTGTGGTCCTGGTCAAGACAATCTCCTGAACTCCAAACTGAATGTCAGAATGGGAAAGAAAGGTGATTTAAGCAATTTTGAGCGTGGCATGGTTGTTGGTGCCAGACGGGCCGGTCTGAGTATTTCACAATCTGCTCAGTTACTGGGATTTTCACGCACAACCATTTCTAGGGTTTACAAAGAATGGTGTGAAAAGGGAAAAACATCCAGTATGCGGCAGTCCTGTGGGTGAAAATGCCTTGTTGATGCTAGAGGTCAGAGGAGAATGGGCCGACTGATTCAAGCTGATAGAAGAGCAACTTTGACTGAAATAACAAGCATTTGTGAAGCCACAACACGCACAACCTTGAGGCGGATGGGCTACAACAGCAGAAGACCCCACCGGGTACCACTCATCTCCACTACAAATAGGAAAAAGAGGCTACAATTTGCACAAGCTCACCAAAATTGGACAGTTGAAGACTGGAAAAATGTTGCCTGGTCTGATGAGTCTCGATTTCTGTTGACAATTTGGCGTAAACAGAATGAGAACATGGATCCATCATGCCTTGTTACCACTGTGCAGGCTGGTGGTGGTGGTGTAATTGTGTGGGGGATGTTTTCTTGGCACACTTTAGGCCCCTTAGTGCCAATTGGGCATCGTTTAAATGCCACGGCCTACCTGAGCATTGTTTCTGACCATGTCCATCCCTTTATGACCACCATGTACCCATCCTCTGATGGCTACTTCCAGCAGGATAATGCACCATGTCACAAAGCTCGAATAATTTCAATTTGGTTTCTTGAACATGACAATGTGTTCACTGTACTAAAATGGCCCCCACAGTCACCAGATCTCAACCCAATAGAGCATCTTTGGGATGTGGTGGAACGGGAGCTTCATGCCCTGGATGTGCATCCCATAAATCTCCATCAACTGCAAGATGCTATCCTATCAATATGGGCCAACATTTCTAAAGAATGCTTTCAGCTCCTTTTTGAATCAATGTCACGTAGAATTAAAGCAGTTCTGAAGGCGAAAGGGGGTCAAACAGTATTAGTATGGTGTTCCTAATAATCCTTTAGGTGAGTGTATATATATATACACACACACACACACACACACACACACGTCTCTCCAGTTCACCAAAGCTACATTTTTTTAAAAAACAAAAACAATTAACAATAACAATAATGTAAAATATTATTAGATTATTATTAAATATTATTACATTTTCTTTTTGAATATATTATAAAATGTAATTTATTCCTGTGATGCAAAGTGTCACATGATCCTTCAAAAATCATTCTAATATGATGATTTGCTGCTCAAGAAACATTTCTGATTATTATCAATGTTGAAAACAGTTGTGCTGCTTCATATTTTTGCTGTAAAAGTATATGAGTTTTATAACTATATGTGAGAGTTATATATTAACACTGACCGGATTAGCTGCTGCAGGCTTCACTGTTCCATTGGTTTCTGTCTTAGCAGCCCTCAACTTTATCCCATCAGCTGAAGATGAAAGAATGCATATTAATTGATTTTGATTTCCACACCATTTCCATACAGTGCAAAAATATTAAGTGAAAACCTCAAGACTTATAGATAACGTGTTACTGACCAATATTCGCAGACACCAGAAACTCTTCAATTTCCTCATCATCCGAGTCGTCCATGAGCGGTGTGAACGCATACCTGCACACAGGGCACATGGGTGCTGCTTTAGAAGATATACATAGGAATTGGAACAAAGATGTCATTGTCAGTATGCTTGCCTTTGGTTGTTGGCAGACGGCCTCCACAGAAACATGATGACCAGCAGAATGATGGAGAAGAGGAACCTCCAGAAAGCGTCGTCCACCCACAGCTCCATCCAGTCCTGCTCATCAACACACAAGAACCAGATTTAAGTGTTCTGGATCTGCTCCAATCTGAGTAGAGCTATAACCTCAGTGGGTTCAGATACTCACCGCCTGGCAGTCTGATAACCGGAACTTCTTTGTTGTCCAAATCATGAAAATGATGGAGGCTGAAACACGCCACAAATAAATGACCCTGGACTGGAATTGTTTGCTCTATTCAGTGACACTTCATGCCTTATACTCACCGAGAACAGCAAAGATGAGTGTGTTGGTGAAGTGTCTGTACAAAGACAACTTCACTGGGTTTCTTCTGAGTTTTAGAGTCTTAATGGTTTGTGCCAGACTGACAAATATGTGAGATATAGTCAAGGAAATGAGACCGGTTTACAGGAACAACAAACTAGGAATATTCTGTGCTGTTATTAACCAAAATTTTGTGCTTAATGTGGCATGCTGCCAATTATCACAGAGGAGAAAACATTAACATGCAACCTTAATACACTAGAATAGAATAATGTTGGATAACGTTGAAAATATGCAACTATCACACGGTTTCAAAAGTATAACCATGCACATAAATGTTAGACAAGAAACATACTCTACACAATATATACAAATTATATATTTGATACATTTTGTATATTATGCATATTATTTATAATATATTTAATTGTAATGAACATAAGAAAACATAGTATTTCACTACCAATTAAAATTTTTGGGGTCAGCAAGATTTTTTAAATTATTTTGAAAGAAGTCTCTTGTGCTCACCAAAGCTGTAAATATTAAATATTCAGAAAACATTTTTTCTATTTGAATATATTCTTATTATTACTGAATCAGTGTTGAAAACAAATGTGCGGCTTCATATTTGAATATTAAATAGTATTCACATTTTTTCAGGATTCTTTGATGAATATAAAGTTCAAAAGAACAGCAATTATGTTCAATACAAATCTTTTGTACCATTATAAAAGTCTTTACTATCACATTTGATCAATTTAATGCATCCTTGCTGAATAAAAGTGTTCATTTCTTTTAAAGCTATCTGACCCCAAACTTTTGAACTGTAGTCTAGTAGCTTCCATTATATGGATATTTACAGTGATGTGCATGTCCAAATTGTATATGGTAATCAACAGCATGCCACATACGCATAGACATTATGCAGAAAATAAAAGAGATTATTCTTTTTAGCATTGTGCTTAGTAAGAAAAGCATACGGCATCATGCAGGAACAAATATGGCCACTACAGCCCAATAGACACATTGTGCAGGGGCAAAGACGCAAACACGGCTCCCCAAAAGGATATCCACCAACACAGAGAGGAGTCAAGCAGAGCCAAGGGAATGTTGGCTAGCAGGGCCAGGTCAGAGTCTTTAGCCTGAGAGAGAGAGATGCACAGAGGCGGGAAAATAAGGAATAGGAAACAGCAGGAACGGATTCTTCACCACTATAATCTGAAAACTAAATCACACTGAAATGAACATACACCTTGTAAATCCCTTCTCAGCTACATTATTAGTGTGTGCAATACATATGTAATGACAGAATAAGTTGTATAAAACACAGTTAGTTATCGTGACACTTTAAATGAAGGTCTCATTTGTTAATGCATTAGCTAACAATGAGCAAAATATTTTAAAGCATTTATTCATCTTTGTTAGTTTTTCATTGTTCATGTTAGTTCACAGTGCATTAACTAATGTTACCAAACACATCTTTTGAGGCCAGATTTACTAAAAAGGGCAAATTAGCGTGAGAGCGCAATCCCATAAAAGTGCCTATGGGAGTGCAAAGTACTGCATGTGATCTACTGACGACACGCAACATTAATAGCCAGAGACGCAGCCAGATCATTTCCATAATGACCAACAAAATCTACCAGTTAGCGTCTGGTTTACATGCTTTATTTGGGTGGTAAATAATAGCGGAAATACCAGTAAATTGACGAGTTCAAACCTTCATAAATCACCTCACATGATTCATTTAAATACTGTAAGACTGGAAAAAATCATCTAAGAATTAGTTTAATTTACATGCCTTTCCTTTAACCTGCAGCTTCCCCCATCCCTCCTCCAGAATTCACCCAAAATCTATATGGTTTAATGTGATTTCTTACTATACTGTATTCTACATGTTTGAAATGCTCCTGGTACAAAGATCTCACCCACACAGAAGTAAACCAAAAGATAATAAAGGTTTTAGGAGTTTAGAGATATTTTGCCTATTATGGTGGGTGTGCCTTCGGCTATTTGGTCTTTATTAATGTAAATTCCCATTGTTAACACATGCTTCCATTTGAAAGAGGTTTCTGTCTTGGTCTGAGTATTTAAGGAGATGTTTTCAGAAGAGTCAGGGGGCAAACTTTTACATCGTTCAGCCTGTAACGCTGAGTGTCTCCTAGATGCTCAGCATTATGTGATTTTCAGAAGTCAGGTATCCATATTTTATTCTTTACTTCAGAGTATTTGATGTCATGTATGGATTATCTTTTAATTGATTATGAAATTGGTGTTATACATTTACCTGTTACATTTGGATTTATTCTGATTTACTCTGGAATTATTAATTATCTCTAGTAGATTATGATGATTTATAATTATGAGATTATAACGGGTATAATTTCAACAAAGGGTTAAACAGAATAATTAAATGTGTAGTTAAACTATTAAATATAAATGACCAAATAACCAATTGGCATTCTATCCTAAATTCGAGATTATGATAAAATGGAGTCAGATAAAGATGAATTGGAATTAAATCCCTTTGCCCATCTGAAAAGACCGAACGCACGGATCGTTTTCCTTCATTGGGACGATTGAGCGGGCCTTACAATACTCTCCTCCCATAAATACTGCATCTGAAAGGGAAACTCCTAGAAATGCATATGCAATAAGATCAACCGCAAAAATAACTCCGTCCTCGCCTTTTCACTGCGTGTCTTTAGTAGTTTTTTAACGGCAAAAGAGGGTTTTCGCTGGCGCAAGCTGTTAGTAAATCTGGCCCTTGATGTTGTAAATGTTAAATCAACATCAACTAAGATTAATACATGCTGTTGGTTCATGTTAACTAATGTAAAGAACTAATGTGAAACCTCATTGTAAACTGATACCCTGTTATCAAATGAAGTCTTCATAATCTAACAGGTTTGATAAGCTCATCGGAAGGATATGAACCAGATGGCCGAAGAATCAAACACAGCAAGTATAACGTAAGCGATGAGGGATGGTCCATTATCTCGACCCTTACAGATCAACATTCACCAATCACATTCATTATTGACAACAAATATATGCTTGCAACTCTAAAGCCCTAATGATGCCTGACAGTTATAACAACACAGCAGTTTAAATTATACAATTGTATTAGAGAAAATGGGGAAGTGTGAATGGTTTAAGATGCTCCAGGATGCCAGCTTTACCCCAGTGATCCTCAGAACGCCCTCAATCGCAGCGAATGAGAAGTAAAGCACACCCAGACCCACCACTCTGTGCATGACGGTGCCTAAACGCGGTCTGAGGACACAAAAACATCATTGTCTGACGCTCTGTACAACCACTCAATCATCCTGAAACCTGCCAATCAATGCTTTCATCACTCACTTGACAATGCCGTAGCCCAGACTGACGATGATGACGAGCAAACGGGCCAGGGTCCTCTTCAGAGCAGAGATGAGCTCGGCGAAGATCAGCAGGCCCTGAGCTGAAGAGACAAATATAAAGAATAAAACTATTAAATATAACCAACTATTAAAATCTATAGGTCTATAGAAAGATAGCACAAGGACACTTTTCAAATAAAACATTGTACACAAAGAGATTTGTTCAATTTGAATTGATAAAAATTCCTCTAGTGTTGAAAATGAGGACGCCTGTTTGAACCAGAGGAGAGCTGACTTCATGCACTGCTGTTCAAACGTTTGGGCTCAAAATTATGTTGTTGTTTTTTTTAACACTTTTATTCCATAAGGATGCATTAAATTGATCAAAAGTGACAGTAAAGACATTTATGTTGCATATAAATGCTGTAGCACAATAATCAAGAAATGTTTCTTAAGAATCAAATCCTCATATTAGAATGATTTCTGAAGGATCATGTGACACTGAAGACTGGAGTAATGGTGCTGAAAATTCAGCTTTGATCACAGGAATACATTACATTTTACAATATATTCACATAGAAAACAGTTATTTTAAATTGTAATAATATATCACAATATTCTTGTTGTTTTACTGTATTTTTGCTCAAACAAATACAGCCTCGATGAGCGAGCAAAAGAAACCTTTTAACAGCATTTAAAAAAAATGTACTGACCCCAAACCTTTAAATGGTAGTGTACATCTAATAAAAATGAAAAAGTATCCAATATGGCACTATTTTATCTCCACATTTGTTTGGCCATTGTAAGAGATGTTATGAAACTGAGAAATAAAGAGGTTATTCTGACTAACATGCAGATCCCACGTTGTTAGTGTTCTGATATTCAGCACAGAAGACGGCCTTCTCTATCATGCCCAAAAATATGACTCCTGCAATCCAGAACTGGATCCTCAGCAGGTCTTTCCAGTAGCAGGACGACCAGACAAACCAGAGCAGAGCGTACAAAATGTACACCATACACATCACCATGTAGAACTGAAGAAAAGAGACAGAACAATGTGTTATCCTTCATTTATCTAAATTCACCATTTACACAACTCAGTTTTCAACTACAAACGGAAAACTTGTGTGTTTTGGCCGTTCATTTACACGACAATTGACACGTTGACATGTTTTTGGTGGCCTGAAAACAAGTGCACATATTTTGACACCCTAACCCCTTAAGCCCTGAAGGCATTTTTAGAGATTTTTTGTCTGAATGACATACACAGATTTAAAGATTCATAACTTCAAAACTACAACAAGGAGAGTCAAAAAGTATATATCATGTGTTAGCAAACTTTCTATATTTTTAGAAAATATACATTTTATTACATTTGGACAATCTATTGCTGAGAAACTGCTGATAAAAGACAAAAATAAATTGTATTTTTTTTATAATTTTTCATATTTTTCTTATTTTACATGCAATAACTCAGGAAGACAATACGGTAGCAGGTTAATTTTTGGTGATGTTCCCCTATATGTGGTCTACATCTGGATCAAATTTTGTGGTGATAGCATAAAGTAGTCCAAAGTTACAGCATTTGGAACAAAGGTAGCCTTTTTGTTCAGACCTTGACTCCCGAAAGCATTTTTAAAACTGTTGTTTTCTGAGTGACATACACCAATTTAAGATCTAAAAGACGGATTATGGTATCATTGGTCTCTTTTTAATCGTGAGAGTCTGCTGTAAATAGGGATGTGTCATTTTTAACGATCGGGTCATGTTTCATGAAGTTATGAGTGAAAACGCCAAGTGTTAGCAACTGCTTTCTTTTACTCCGCTCATTGGCTTGGTGCTGTTTTGTTTGTGTTCTACTTTAACGAGGGATATTTTAAGATCTAAGAGATGGATTATGGTGTCATTGGTCTCTTTTTAATCGTGAGAGTCTGCTGTAAATAACGATGTGCCATTTTCCACGTTTCATGAAGAGACGAGTGAAAAACGCCACGTGAATGCCGCATCAGTATATTATTTACATATGGGTCTTGCAGGACTTAACTGACAAAAACTCGCTGAAAATTCAGTCAAAGCCCAAAACAATTAGGCTTTTTGTGTTCTACTCAGTGAGACCTTTCAAATGACATATGACACATGACTATCTGAGCTGTATGATGTTTTTGACACATTGAAGTACATAATAATTCCCCCCCCCCCCCATAAATTATGATTTTTTTTTTTCATTTTATCAGCAAATAACTCAACACTACTTTGGAGATAATCATAATGGCTACATTCATTTTAAAGTTTAGACTCTCAGCTTTCAAATGACACATATTTTGTGTTGATCAATGCAGTAGTTTTGAAATATATGACAATTAATTTTTTCACAGCTAGGTGGCGCCCGCGGGCGGTACACTCCGATTTAGATGAATAACTCAGCGCTCGTTTAGAGTATCCCAACATGGATAGATGCATTGAAAAGCTGAGATTCTAAGCTTTAAAATGATACCTATGTTTATGTTATTACATTCAGTAGTTGCTTAGTAACCCCCCCGCAAATTTTTTTCGCGGGGGGGTGTCCCGGGGCCGGGACACTTCGGGTTTAAGGGGTTAAATCATGTGTCTGATTGAGGAGAGATGTGCTTTTAATTTTCTAAGTGAACAGTTAATCTGATGGATGATAAAAAAATCTACTAAAAAAATCTTAGGGTATGTTTACATGACAACGATGTACTAAAAATTTAAGTTTTACAACGTTGTCGTGACGATCCCCATTGGCGTTCACACAGATCCGTGAAAACAACATTAACACACTTTGTGTTTCTTTTCTAGTGGCATCAGCATTTTTAATGTTTTCACGGATCTGTGTGAACGGGGAATGTTGTAAAAAATCGAAGGTGTGAAAAACCCCCGCTGCAGCAGTGGGGTTTCATGACCCTTTAAGGTGTCACTCATGTTTAGGGCTGGGCAAAAAAATCGATTTTTCGATTAATCGTTTTTTATAACGTGGTCGATTCAAAATCGATTCTCAAAGGCCACGAATCGATTTTTTTCCATATTTATTTCCACAAACATTGAACGTAATTAGACATTCTCTGGTAAGATTAACGTTAATCTAATTACTAGTCTTCTCCACTAGATGTCACCCGCTTATTTGCCTTGCGCGATGTTACCAAGGAGCGATAGGCGCCGCAAACCTGTCATTTATTCATTCATCCATTCAGTGCTTAAAATGGCGATTTCAGGTGCGTTGTCGACGCTGATGCCACCACCTTCACATAAAAAGTCAGAGGTATGGAAGCATTTATTTAGCATAATTGTATGAATTTGAAAATTAAAGCTGGGTTCTGTTTTAATGTACCCAAGTGTACCTAAAATAAAAGAGTTTAATATACAGGTTTGTGGCTTAATTTCTTTTTATTAATTACCCACTTTTAAACTTATGTCCACTGTTCTTTTTTATAAATATAGTATATGTATTAAATCTATATTCATTGAGTTGAATCGAGAATCGAATAAAGAAAATCGAATCGAGAATCGAAATCGAAAATCGAATCGAATCGATTTGAGAGCTTGTGAATCGAAATCGAATCGATCTGGAACATCTGAATCGATACCCAGCCCTACTCATGTTCACAGTAGAGGGTTTTCAAACCTCTCCCGTCCCATCCCAATCCCACAAAAAAACTGGGGAAAAATCCCGTCCCAATCCCAGAAGAATGACTCCCGTTCCCTCCCACTCCCGTGTTGTGCTTTTTTGGCCGGAATCTGTCAGTTACAGTAAAAAATTCAGTACAGATCACAGCATTGCCCACTTGGCTGAATAACAATCCAAAAAGTAGTTTTTGTTATTTTATTGAACTGAAACCCAGCTTAAACAATGCACACACATTAAATCATCTATGCAAACTAGGGATGGGTCGCGATTTTCGAATATTCGATAGTTGATTTAATTATAGAATATCGAATAGTTTGTGCGATTATCGTCCTCAAAAAAATCCCCATGTTTTCGGTGTGGTGGTGACGCGTTCATGTGACCAGAGGGAGGCGCTGCCAATAACGCACCTAAAGCTGTCAGTCAGTTCTCAGGGTGTTTTATACTGGGCACGTTTGATGCAGTCCGAGTGTGATTCTTCCCTGTGCCTCCGCAGTGTTGGTCTGGTTTCACACTCAACTTGAACCCTGGTGCGTTTGCGTTCATCTAACGTCATCACAAACGTGCACGGGCATGATAGTAAACAGAACGCGGGTCAAATATATTGGGCTTTTTTAAATTAATTTGGTGCTATTATGTGCAGCTGAGTAAACGACACTTGGGTTTACCGTATGTGTGTCGCTCGAAGGCGGCTTTGCTGCTTGCAAACAGACTCTTTTGAGGAGACGTGAATTGCCATTAATTTGCTGCCTTGACTGCACTCTATGCGTGAATACACTGCAGGCTCGCTCTCACGATCGTATCTCAGGTAAATCATCAACACTATCATCACTTACATATGTGTTATTGAACTAATGACATTGCAATCGGCTAAAACGCATGCGCTGGTTACTTTTCTTCCTGAACAAGTGCACACCGAGTGTTGTTCGCACATTCACGTGAATCGTGGCACAGCTCCGAGAGCAACCGAACTCCGGTTGTGTGTTTTATTTTCGAATAAAAATCGAATAATTCCCGGCGATCTTCGAATATTATTTTTGCTTGAAATGCCCATCCCTAATGCAAACACACACGCACGCACGCGCAGCTGGAGTATGCCGTTTTCACACAGTCTTTTTGGTTACTTCAGACTGCCCAGAAATGTCAGTGAGCACAACTGAGGTATCATTTTCCGATAGTAGTCGTTGCAGCATGGCTTTCATGTGTGACTATTTTGATTAAAATGTTGCGGCTACAAAGTGCATGGGGAAGCCTCCTTCTCTTATATTATTGGTGGTTGGCATTGGCATACCAACTTGGTGCATTACCGCAACTGTGTGGAGCCCGTCATTCACTGAACCAGCCACACCAAAACAGGAGAGCATAAAGAGACAGGGCAACTAGAATTGAGTTCAAAATTAAATCATATAGTTAATTTATATAAACGGTATTTTTGTGTATATAGTTGGTATCATAGTGTTATTACAATTCCTGGTCCTGCCCACTCCGGCTGACATTTTTTCCTCTCCCGTCCCAATCATGTGATTAAAAACGGATCCATTTTCAAAACGCATAATAATAAGAAATGTTTCTTGAACATCAAATCATCATAGAATGATTTCTGAAGGATCATGTGACACTGAAGACTGGAGTAATGAAGCTGAAAATTCAGCTTTGATCACAGGAATACATTACATTTTACATTATTTTTGCACAGAAAACTATAAAACAATATTTTCACAACATTACTGTTTTTACAGGTTTTTTTAAATAAATTCAAAAATATTAATAAACAAATCTTACCAACGCCAAAATTTTCACTACTGTATATTTTACTATAACACTGATCATATTGCACCAATAAACAAATAACACAGCCGATGAGAAACTGAACTACTTACGATCATGAGAGGCCATTCGGTGACAGAGAGAAAGCCGTGGGTTCCCTTCATCATAATACTGACTAAAACACACAATTTAGACAAGCAATGAGATAAGATCATGTACATGCACAGAAACAGCTAAATATTAGGGGTGGGAATCTTTTGAAACCTCACAATTTGTGATTCTTGAGCTCAAATTTCAATTCGATATCATAGTAGATTTTATTCTAGTTTATTGTTTTGGGTTACTTTTCCTATTTGACAGTGGTAGATAGTTTAATAGGTCTCAAAGAAAAAAAATCCCACTTAATTAAATGTGAACCATCCCATTTTAATCATCCTAATTTTATAAAACAAATGCAATCTAGAACAAATACAATAGAAAAAGATGAATGTTTTTTAGGTACAGTAGCCTAGATTTATTTAACATGTAGTACGAAATACTACATAAATTGAATAATCAAATGTAAAAATAAAACATATTGTCTTCACTGTATGAATTAAATATAAATTGATACATATTAAAGATACGAACGGGATAAAAGTCAAAACCAGAGAGTGATTTTTTATTATTAACATTAATGAAAAAAAAGGCAACGGTTTATGAGGCTGCCTCTCTTTAAGAATCAATGAAATGATCTGATTTTCTCCTACGTTCGTGTAGGACATAACAGACTGTGTTTACATGAATACTCTACACAACGTGCATTTTGACAATTGTTTGCATGTGTGTGTATTTGACCATGCAAGAGCAATAAGCAGTGAAAGAGAACTGAATTGGGGATTGCATGCATCTGAGAGGTGGCATCTGCATTGAGTCTTTTATTGTGTCTTATTGAGATTAATACGAGCAGATAAGGTAATTAGGCTTACAGGTTAAATTCCAGTTGACATCTTGTTTGCTTGGGTGAATTGACACCACCAGCAGATAGGGACCATCCCTCCAGGTCGTAGCAATCACATTTTCCTTCAAACAAAGAAATGATGTGCCATTACGTAACAAATCTTCAATCTCTTACTGTTGCCAAAAAGGCCATATATTATGTCCCAGAGTGTGTTACCTTCGCTTCAGCCTCTGCGACAGGGGAACTTGTGAAACTGCTTTCCTAAAATGAGAAAAACAAAAAAACATCTCTTCTTAGATGGTTGAAGAACAATCAGGCTTTTGATTGAAGCAGGTCAAAAGTTAACGGCAACTACCTGTATTTCGCCTTCCACTGTAACCGCTTTCAGTGTTTTTGGTTCTGCTTTTGATTTCTGCAGATAAATATGTAATAGACAACATTAAAAAAAAAGAAGAAGCAAGTAACCTTTAATCTCATAACATGCAATTATGAAATAACACCAGCTGATTGTCAGGAAGTTGAATTAGGTTGTAAACAAGACACTCATATAGGGCTGGGCGGTATATCGAGTTTGTATGATATATCAATATATTTTTAAAAACGATATGGAATGAGGCAATACCGTTTTATCGATATACAGTAGATTTATACGAGAACAATAGCGGAGTATGCAGAGTGAGCTGATGCAGGGAAAGTGCATGACACAATTTGTCCTCAACATGACTTGCTTTATAGCCTGACGTCGTCATATTCAATTCTAGTCAGAATTTGAGTCTGATACTGCTCAGTTGGGCTGTGATTATGGGGCGTGTTTAAACCGAACCAGGAAAGACCTCAATTGGATAGACCTACAACCAATCAGAGCAACGGAGCGACGCATAACGTTAGTTGTCAAATGTCAACAGAACTCAACTGCACTGTGTTGCCAAGTCGGCGGGTTGAAGCGACCCCAATTATGTGATATACAGACCCAGGAATGCGAAATTTAGCAGGCAGTCCAGGCAAAATAACACATATTTTACCCCCCAAATGCCATTTTTCCCGGAGAACCCCCCCCACCCGGAAAGCTATTGGGCTTGTTTTTAGCTAGTTTTGAGTAGCAGTTGGGCGAGTTTTGCTGTAAAAACTTGGCAACCCTGTCCGCACGCACGCTAGAATAAGTCACGTTAGAAGAAGAAGATGAGTGTAAACGATCTTTGCCGGTGTTGTAAAAAAATAATTTAAGGATACACAGAGTACTTACCAACACAATCATAATTTCTGAGAGAAATAGTGAAGGTGAATGCATATACGAACAAGTTCTCTGTTTAGGATTAGAACAAATTCAACCCAAGCGCCTTTGATGACGTGGATGATTACGTCACTGTTTATCATCTGTCCATCATCGTCTAAAGCCCGCCCTGACAATTTCATTGGTCCGAACAGTTTCTGTTCGGGCATAATTACTTCTCTATGGATCAAGTCCAGACCGAACTGCCCGTGCAAAAAAATTTGTGGGCGGGGCTAAGTTCGTCTGGCATCCAGGCTACTTGCTTTATATAAAGGGCTTCAAAATAACTGGTAAGAAATAGTTAACACGTATAGTTTAAAGCAGCTTGCCCAGTCTTGTGCTGACGGACAGATCAATACTTGAGCTGTTTAATGCGTTTGAAATGTGGTGCTTTCCTTAGGGATGCACCGAATGTTCGGCAACCGAAATTATAAACAAATAGACGAAGAGCGCGAATAAATTTAACCAAACAATGACGTTTTTGATGACGCAATCAAATATAGCAACCAGCGCGTGTGAGAGAGAGGCGCGCACGCTTCTAGATGCAGCAAACATGTCGGAAGTGTGGAAGCATTAAAGCGCCCGAGATAGATGCACAAATGGACGTTTGCAGACACTGTCTAAGCACCCTCAAATGCAAGCAAGAGCACCCTCAGTTGATACTGTAATAATATATTGGCAAATGCTCCAGTGCATATTTGTGTCTGTAGAACGTCATCCATTTACAATGTGTGTCTGCAGCGGTGACAGGCTCGCAAAACCTCTCATGAACAAACAAACAAAGTGTAGACACGAATCGATGCAAGATATGTATTGTGCATTGTTAGCAGCTTCATTGAACTTTGTGAGATCGCGATGAACTGACATAGCGACGTTTAGTGACCGTAAATGGAGCGCTCTACAGTCTACATAATCCATTGAATAAAACTATTGTTTTTCCTGTTGCAGAAAGGATTAATGGCCAACTGCACGCTGCAAAATATCAGAAGTGACAGTGAAATAGTAACGCATTAAAGCAACATCTGCACTAGAGCACCCTCAGTGATTTGATTATGAGACCTGTATAATAGGCCAAAGATCATTTAAGATGGCCATATATTTTTTATTTATTTTTAATTTTTTTTAAATGTATTTTATGTTATATTGTGCTTTGTTTGTATAATGTCTGCTAGAATGCTAAAAAATGTTCAGTGTTAAATAAATATTTTTAAATTGTAGTTTTGTCATTTATTTTTTTATAAAAAAAAAAAAACGCAACAAAATAGTTAAAAGCTAACTTTTACTATTTAATTTATGCAATGGTGTAAAAATTGGCAAAAACCGTGTTCGGTATTCAGCTTCGGCCAAGTGTTTTTTTATTATTCGGCTTCGGACAAGTATTTTCGTTTCGGTGCATCCCTAGTTTTCCTCGGTGCATAACTTACATTTCACAGGGATATTCTCCATCTGTAAATGTTAAAATGTCATGCAAATATGTCCATTTGGCTGTCCAGAGAGGGTGAGCCTTCTGCATGTGAATCTCCGCTAAAATTCAGGCTTCCGTGAACGAGCCGCATGCATGCGCGCCAAAATAGGAACGCAATAATTCCAACTAAAAAATATACATATTTCTAAAAATATGTTTATAGCCTTCAATATCAACATTGTTTCTAGGACATCATTTGGCAGGATGTGAAATAAAATTAATTATTATTCAAATAAATACAGATTTCTTTTTATCCAAATAGAAAAACGTAGAAAATACCGGGATATATACCGTGTATCGCCATTCAACCAAAAAATACAGAGATATGATTTTTTGGCCATATCGCCCAGCCCTACACTCATATGACATTATTGAGAGCGATTCTTATACATCATGATAGTATTTGTTGAACTGCCTTTAAATTTGTGCTGATTTTAATCGATTTTTAATGATATCACATTTGAAGGGGAAATGTGCTTGTCACGAAAATAGTCATAAAGCAAAAATAAACGTGTTATTTATAGCCTATGTATTTATACTGTTAATGCAAAATTAATTTATTTTTAAATATGTAAAAAATGTTATAGATAAATGTCTCAGACCAGTGTTGTCACTAAACAAAACTATTAAATATTAATTTATTTTGTTAGTTGAAATAAAGCAGAAATAAATATAAATAATAGATGAAAAACTTAAATTTTAAAACAAATTTGAATGATTTATTAAGTGATATTACTAAAATAAAACTAATATAAAACTAATAAAATAATAATATTAATAAAAATGGTAACCGTTTACAATTATGTCTAATTTGTTAACATTAGTTAATGCATTAACTAACAATATTTTTTACAGCATTTAATAATGTTAGATAATAAAAATGTTCTTGTTCATGTTAGTTCACAGTAAATTAACTAATGATGTTACAAATGTATTAGTAAATGTTGAGATGAACATTTAGTTAAAGGTGCACTATGTAAAAATTTTTCAGTAAAATATCCAAAAACCACCGCCGGCGACTATGCCATAATAAAAGTCCTGCTGCTCGCGAGGCGTGTGTTGCGTTCATCTTATTAACAATCGCTCCAGCGGTTCCTCAGCTCCACAACACTCGCTCTGCTCTGCTTCAGACTACAGTAATGGTAATAATCACATCCATCAACATAATTTCTGCCCGGGTCCTATCCCGATTCTTTCCCACCGGCTGTGAGGTGAAGACCACATGTCCATAAGAGTCTGCGCTTAAACTTGGCGTCATCAAACTACGCCTTTGTTTAGAATAGGAAAAGTTACATAGTGCACCTTTAATATTAATAAATGCTGTAGAGGTATTGTTTATTCTTAGTTCATGTTAACAAATGAAACAGAAAGTGTTACCATAAAAAAATAAATGAAAGCTAAATAGAAATATTTAAACAAATATATGAATAAAAGTGACAAAAGCACATAACAAAATGACAACGTTTTAAAAAAAGTACAAATACATAGAATAATAGGACGTAAATAATACTAAAATAACACTGACCTGGACTTATTTTCCCACACAAAAATAAATAAATCAAGCAGGTCAAAGATGAGGCAACAGCAGCTGCATTACTGAATGAAATCAAGTGTTGCAAACGTACATTGAACATGGGGAAGAGGTGCATGTCACTGCGGCAGGACAATTCCCTGTATCTGTGCTGAATGAACTCTCCGGGTCCGAGAGGGTTCGGGTCCATACTCTTACCCCGGCTCAGTGGCGTCTTTTCATACATTTCCTGAGCGAGCGAGCAAACAAACAAAAGATCAGCAAAGAAAGAACACACACAGCTGCTGTAATAAGCATATGGTGCCACTCACTTCAATATTGTTGTACTCATTGTGACATGGGTAATGCTTCAAAAACCACTGAATGGTGAACCCCACTTCTTCTGGGCATCCAAAGGATGTCACTGCAAGGACAATAAATGCATAACAATTAGGGGTGTAACGGTACACGTATTCGTACCGAACCGTTTCGGTACAGGGCTCTCGGTTCGCGTGTGTACCGAACGGTTACGAACGCAATCTTTAACAGTTAACAGTCGGCTTGTTGTAAGCGCGGAACACACGTCAATCCTAGTTCCCACTCGAACATATTAAGTATTCAGTCCATTTTATCACGAAATTCAAACGATAAATGCCGTTTTAACACTCTTTAATGTGACGACTGATCACTGTATAGGCACGTCAATTCAAGCGGCCGCGGCGCGAGTGCACGAGATCATCTCTTCCAGAAGAATAAACATGAATTACTATCTTAAGGTATATAGAGGATAACACTTACTGAAACGTATCATATGTCGTGTAATCGCTCAGGGTTTCAATCGCGGAAAGACGTCAAACAGCTTGTAAACAATGTCACGCAGCATAATTTACCTCTGAGTCAGTAGTCCTTCAGTGTCCACAGCTGTTAATTCACTAGAGAAATCAACTCTTTCACTAAATATATGCACTATATTAGCCTATATATATATATATATATTCTACTTAACCTGTTAGTGATGTCTTGATATTATTTAATGCTATTTTAGATAAATCTGTCTTGAAAATGACAGTCACTAAGATTATATTTCAACAACGAATTGGAGAAAAAACATAATTTTATAATTAGATTTAGGAGTTAATGCAAAAACTAGCCTTATGTGTTTACATGTTTACACACAATGTGTTATTTGAGTGTTGCTTATTATATCTAAACATGAATATCAGCTGAATATAGGCTCATAGTTTGGGCTCTGTAGTTAACCTTTAATATTATAGTAATAATGTGCAAGTAAGGGCTCCCTATATAGTTTACAGCATCTTTAAGAAACTTTTAGTTATAATTTAATTCATTTAAGGACAGACAATTTTTTCAGTAAACCACTGTTTAATAAAAATAAATAAAAAGCCATTTTTTTTAAACTGCTGAACCGAACCTGTACCGAACCGTGACTTCAAAACCGAGGTACGTACCGAACCGTCAGTTTTGTGTACCGTTACACCCCTAATAACAATCATAATGTGTTTATTAAGCTTCGTCTTTGATATATGCAACAACAACATACCTTTCAGTTGAATGTCAGTGTCCTTATACATGGATTTTCTTACTAATAAAGGTCTTGATGTCTAGAAAAGAGAATATTGAGTTACTGAAAACAATGTAACAGGACATATAGAAAACATACATGTGCAAAACCTTACAGTTTCTTTCAGAGAAAGCGTTCACTAGTAAATTAAACTGCTGCGAATGCGTTATGGCATTGTCTTACAGTGACAGCCACTGGAAACCTTTGTGGAAAAATTAGATAGGTCTTTAAATATTTGATAAGACCTTGTCACAAACTTTACACAGATCATATGGTGGCAGCGTCACAGTCAAAAGTAATAAAGTAAAATCCTCAGTTTGCAGGGAAAGGCTCCCTTTATTGCTATCAGGTTCTTCTGTTGTCATACAGCAAATAGTGACACATTTTCTCTTTGTTTTCTCAACACCTTGCTTCTTTGCATTGTGTCCTTCGTGGCTAATGATTAAACTGGCCTGGGTATATTGTAAATAATATAATTTATGGCACAATGTGAATGAGAGAACTTCCTCTAGGAATGAATCTATCTAGTGTCTCCAGCCATACATATGTGGATATAAACATATATATATTTACTATCAAATACAACCATATGATCATGACAGCACAATTCAATATCATCTCTCAAATGGGGGTTATTACTGCAGCCCTTCATGTCTGTTAAATTAGTAACAATAGCACAATATTACGCTTTGCAGAGTAGTTTGAATCTCTGAGCTAGTGTGATCCCCCATGTTACACACATTAGCGATATACTCCAACAATTTAACAGTATTTCATAATCTGAATGACTCCGACAGCTGTCTCATATCGTTTTATTCTCATTTCTAGTGATTGTCTTAACAAGAGTAACGTAAAAACATACATAACCCATAAACTAAATATGCCATGGTATCTACTATTAGCTGTTAGCATTTGGCCTCTTCGCTCAATCTCGTCTATTTCTAATCAAAAATATCATCCAATCTCACATTAAGCACTGTAATAGTCCACATGCCCATCTCTGGAGCGCCGTTAACTCCATTTAAAGATGAAATGATGAATAAAAATGGGATAAAAGAGAGCAAACGCCTGCTGTCCCGTATCCACCGGCAGCTTCTGACGGCCATGTTTACTGACCAGGGACGCTCGCGACCGTCGCGCGGACACACACACCTGTGCGTGCGCGTGACACGACACGTCATGTCTTCGTTCCGCTTCGTTCACGTCTTAAAACAATCAAAACATCCTTTCTCATTTGACATTAAACAATAGCAACTAAAACATTATTGACACGCCTAAAATGGATTACATATGTTTTTTACATACATTATTAATGCCTTACGAAAATTACCCGAAAACTATGTTTTTTGTAGGTAAACAATGGTAACCACAAATTAACTAATTTGTAATAAAATTGTGGTTATACAAATAGTAATCAATCCTCCCCAAAAAAACATGGTTACTACACTTTTACTATAATAAAAACATTGGTTAATTTTCGTAAGGAAATAGTAATAATAAATATAGCTTCAAACAATTATCAGGGCTAAGCACAACAGAAGCAAACAAGCTAGCAGCAGCTCAACTGCAAAAATGAGTAAATTAAGACATTTGGAGACTATTTTAAGCAAAAAAAGGTTGAATATCCACAAATACATTGAGTTGTAATGAGATGCTTATAATATAATTTCCCTTACGAAAAATAACCATGGTTTTATTATAGTAAAAGTGTAGTAACCATGGTTTTTTGGCTGATTACCATTTATATAACCACAGTTTTACCACAAATACCATGGTTAAACTATGGTTAGAGTAGCAAAACCATGGTTAATTTGTGGTTACCATGGTTTAACTACAATAACCATGGTTTTTTGGTTTTATTTGTAGTAAAACCATGGTTAATTTTCGTAAGGGTTCATTACAATTTTTGAGTCCCTTCCCAGATAGCACACGTACGTCTGCAAGATGTCTGTTAAAGATCACTTAATCTGGAAAGCATCTGCTGTTTACAAACATCTGATAGACGTCTTTAAGATGTCCGTTTTTCATACATTCTAAATCATAAACATCTTAAAGACATTGTTTAAACGTCTATTTGACATCTGACAGGAAACGTCCAATAGACGTATTGCAGATAAGCAAACACTCTAAAAAATACGTCTTCCAGATGTAAACACGCACATCAAATAGACGTCTCCGAGATGTGTGTGTGCTATCTGGGTTCAGCTGGGCACGGTGCCGAAGACACATGGTTAGCTTCGTGTAACGATATCATTCCAAAATATAACAATTATGCAAAACCATTGCAGTTGCAGCCTTGGATGTTTATTGTGTAGTTAAAATTACGGCCACGTTTTTCAAGGTACACCAATGTCATAATGGACTATGATAGCAACTGAAACTGCATATCAATTTTGAAGTCAATCAGACCAACGGTACTAAAGTTGGAACCAATTCCATGTATTGTTCAATTACACCACCAAGTGGCGCAGTCCCACTGCTTCTTGCGTGTGTCCTCCATACATAAGCGTGTCAAATTTAGTGAAAATATCCAATTTTGTTTAGGAGTTATAGACATTTATATTTATGAGCACATAAAAAAGACCCACAGCCGACTTTACATCTCTAGCAAAATTTTGATATTTGGGTAGAATGTATAGGCAACAACCCATGTTTCCGGTGATTTTGTCTCGATCGAACTAACGGAAGATATTTGCAAAAGTTGTTTAAGCGCTAAATCACGTTACACAACCCATAAGGCAAAGCCAAGCATGTTTGGTATCGTTGGTCTCGGCAAGGATTCAGGAATCTAAGGAGAAAATACGTCAACCAAATCCAAAGTTATAAGCATGTGAATATTTGATTTTACCAGTGGGTGGCGCTGGCTAAAACCTCTCAGGCTCCTTCAGGGCATTGTGCCGATGACAGTGCCGAAATGTGACGCCAGGCGTGACGCAAGTGTTTTTTGCTAGTTTCAGCCCGACACAGTTATCATTTTCACGTCCAGCACCACGTTGTTTAAATAGCAAATGCACTGGCGCCCAGAAGCGTTCAGTTTTTCCATCGTTAATCTAGCAAAAGTGGATTTACACACATTCTAAGTGCACCTGCATCATGCGCTTCAGGCCATGCACTCAGCTCGTTAAAATAGGGCCCGTACGGAGTTTCGTAATGATATGCTAAGGTGTTAAAAAAATACAGCATTTTACTACAAAATGAAAAATGGCTGATGCCCAAAATGGCCAATATGAAATTATTTTTATATACTTTGACTCGGCATGCTGCTCCAAATCTAACGCAAAAATAGCCTTTTTTCGTATCTCTGGACCAGTAGGTGGCGCTGCACCGAAACAGTATGTAGCCTCAGGTCATGCTTGTAATGACCAAGTTTGGTCTGAATACGCTAAAGCTTTACGGAAGTGTTTTTTTGCTAGTTTCAGCCCGACAGTTATCATTTTCACGTCCAGCACAACATTGTTTAAATAACAAATGCACTTGTGGCCAGAAGCATTTAGTCTTTCCGCTCGCGAATTCCAACATGTAAATAGCAAATCCGCCATGGTGCAAACACAACTGGCTTTTAAAGGGAATAGGAGATGAGACTCTGATTGGTTTATTGCACATTACGGCCAAAACACACCTGTGATTCATTAAGGGTGCGTTCACACTTGTATTTCGGTTCGAAAAACAAAAACAAAACATATAGTCCTGGTCCGCTTAGCGTTCACACTGGCATTTTTAATAGCGAACCTAAAGTTACCGATGTCACAACCTGATTGGTCGGCTTTTATCATGTATATTTTGCGACGGAGCTTGCTTACCAAACATTCAAAACAATGCTGTGTGCTGGATTAAACACTATAATTTTATGCGTGTACATATGGTTTTATTTTTACTAGCTGAGAACTCACAAAGAGCTCATAAAATTTTCAAAACATTCAAAACAGCAGCAGGATTTCCTCCGTTGTATGCAGAAGATCTGCATATATTGATGAGGCACTTTACCTCCTCGTTGCTCCACGTTTGCCCTCTACTCATTTTGGATACACCGATCTTTCCGCGTCGTCAAATCAGCTGACTTGTAGCGGCATCTTGTGACATCAAGTCCTGTTTTTGGTTAGTTTACATGTCTTTGGTCTGTGTTGCGTTCATATATCAATCGAACCTCACAAGTTCGTTTGGAAGCGGACCGAGACCCATCTTTTTATCGGTCTCGGTCTGCTTGTTTGGTGCGCACCAGGGTTCAGATGGCAGCGTTCACATATGTTTAAATGAACCGCACTTCAGCATTTTACTACAAAATTCAAAATTCTGCATTTTACAAAATTCAAAATTTTACTACAAAATTCAAAATCCAATTTAATCAAATTCGTTTGCACATTATTCGAAAACGGTTGAGTTTATCAAAATGTTTTTGATGACTTTTTGGCAGCATGGTCTGAAGATGATCTGATTCGATTTTGGTGAAAATTTGGGGTTTTAAACTTTCATGACTGAAAATGACGTTGCAGGCTCCTTAATAAAATAACTTTGTTTCTATCCCTTATGGTTCACAAGTTATTAACATACATTTAAGAGATAATTTGGACAGTTGGTGGTGCTGGAGGGCTTGAGGGAAACAGATACAATAGGTGCTCGGACCCTAATAAAACATATTTCCTTCCTTTAATTGCAACTAATCAGATTTTAATGAGGTGAAATATTATCTGCATATGAAAATGTTGTAAAACTTGCACCTTCTTTCTTTATATTGTGATACTTTTCGATTGACGAACTCACAGTAAACAACAGATTTTAAGTGTTATGCAAACAAAAAAAACCTCAATTAAACATTTCTGAGTGACAGCTTCTCATATTAATGGTAAATAAATATTATTAAATGGCTCATTCAGACTATTAGGCTAGTCCAAGTTGACATTTATGGACTCATAAATGTTTCATTTAGGGCCAAAAACAATTCATCCAACACCTCAAAGCAAATGTCATTTTGTTAGAAGTATTTAATAAGATATTGTTCATAATGGCAGTAATAAATTGCACACTTTTATAACAACCTCACATTAATATAGATATTGCTATTGTACCTCAATCAAAAGGAACAGTAATACAAATGACTTCACACAACATTTCTCCCACAGATTTCCTTCATGTCAGTTTAACTTTAAAGTTAAATGTAAAAAACACTATATATAGAAAAAGAGCTCGTCCTTTATATTTACACAATGCATTTCTAATATACAAATCGTATTCTATGCGAAAAGAAAGTTCACAAAATCACAATGTAGCTTAATTTTATAACACTTCTGAAGACAATTACATTACAAAAGGAAACTTGTGTCCTCTTCACTTCTGAAAAATACTTGTTTTATAACATTTGTAGCATCACAGTTACTCGGTCTGTGCATTAACATGCATTAAGGCAAAGACAACACCATGGGAGAGCTTTCTGACCAGGTCAACCGGGTGAGTTTAGGGTCCGAAAGACTGTCTGAGGTCAAACATGCCACAAGGCTTTTTGTCATTCTGCAAGAGATGAAATTGGTTACAATTGCTACTGACATACTGTGCAATACTGTTCCAATTTTTAAGGTCAGTAAGATTTTGGGGGGTGGGGGGGATGGGGGGTGTCTATGTGCTCACCAAGGCTGCATTTATGTGATAAAAAAAAAATACAGTAAAATATTGTGAAATATTACAATTTACAATAGCCATTTTCTATGTGAACATATTGTAAAATGTAATTTATTCCTGTGATCAAAGCTGAATTTTCAGCATCATTACTCCAGTCTTCAGTGTCACATGATTCTTCAGTAATCATTCTAATACGCTGATTTGATGCTCAAGAAACATTTCTGATTATTATCAATGATCATTATCAATGAATGAAAACAGTTGTGCTGCTTCATATTTTTTTGCAGTCTTCTTACAAGAACAGCAAGTTTGATCCATTTAAAGGCATAGTTCACTCAAAAATGTAAATCCTGTCATTATTTACTCACCATCATGTCATTCCAAACCCATAAGACCTTCGTTCATCTTTAGAACACAAATTATGATCTTTTTGAGAGCTAATCTGAGAGCTCTCTGATAAATTGCTCTCTCATAGACAGCAATTTAATTACCACTTTCAAGGTCCAGAAAGGTAGTAAAGACATAGTTAAAATAGTCCATGTGACTCCAGTGGTTCAACCTTAATGTTACAAAGCGGCGAGAATACTTTTGTGTGCAAAAACCCCCCAAAATAACAACTTTATTCAACAATCTCTTCTCGTCTGTGTCAGTCTCCTACTCTGTTGACGTAGTAAATACAGGTGCTGGTCATATAATTAGAATATCATCAAAAAGGTGATTTATTTCACTAATTCCATTCAAAAAGTGAAACTTGCATATTATATTCATTCATTACACACAGACTGATATATTTCACATGTTTATTTATTTTAATATTGATGATTGATGACAACTAAGGAAAATCCCAAATTCAGTATCTCAGAAAATTTGAATATTGTGAAAAGGTTCAATGTTGAAGACACCTGGTGCCACACACAATCAGCTAATTAACTCAAAACAGTTGTCCAAAAGACGACAATTGACACCTTGCACAAGGAGGGCAAGACACAAAAGGTCATTGCAAAAGTGGCTGGCTGTTCACAGAGCTCTGTGTCCAAGCACATTAATAGAGAGGCGAAGGGAAGGAAAAGATGTGGTAGAAAAAAGTGTACAAGCAATAGGGATAACCGCACCCTGGAGAGGATTGTGAAACAAAACCCATTGAAAAATGAGATTCACAAAGAGTGGACTGGAGCTGGAGTCAGTGCTTCAAGAACCACTACACACAGACGTATGCAAGACATGGGTTTCAGCTGTCGCATTCCTTGTGTCAAGCCACTCTTGAACAACGGGCAGGCTAAAGACAAAAAGGACTGGACTGCTGCTGAGTGATCCAAAGTTGTGTTCTCTGATGAAAGTAAATTTTGCATTTCCTTTGGAAATCAGGGTCCCAGAGTCTGGAGGAAGAGAGGAGAGGCACACAATCCACGTTGCTTGAGGTCCAGTGTAAAGTTTCCACAGTCAGTGATGGTTTGGGGTGCCATGTCATCTGCTGGTGTTGGTCCACTGTTTTCTGAGGTACAAGGACAACGCAGCTGCACTTCATGCTTCCTGCTGCTGACCAACTTTATGGAGATGCAGATTTCATTTTCCAACAGGACTGGGCACCTGCACACAGTGCCAAAGCAACCAGTACCTGGTTTAAGGACCATGGTATCCCTGTTCTTAATTGGCCAGCAAACTCGCCTGACCTCAACCCCATAGAAAAACTATGTGGTATTGTGAAGAGGAAGATGCGATATGCCAGACCCAACAATGCAGAAGAGCTGAAGGCCACTATCAGAGCAACCTGGGCTCTCATAACACCTGAGCAGTGCCACAGACTGATCGACTCCATGCCACACCGCATTGCTGCAGTAATTCAGGCAAAAGGAGCCCCAACTAAGTATTGAGTGCTGTACATGCTCATACTTTTCATGTTCATACTTTTCAGTTGGCCAAGATTTCTAAAAATCCTTTCTTTGTATTGGTCTTAAGTAATATTCTAATTTTCTGAAATAATGAAATTGGGATTTTCCTTAGTTGTCAGTTATAATCATCAAAATTAAAAGAAATAAACATTTGAAATATATCAGTCTGTGTGTAATGAATTAATATAATATACAAGTTTCACTTTTTGAATGGAATTAGTGAAATAAATCAACTTTTTGATGATATTCTAATTATATGACCAGCACCTGTACAGTGCAGCTCTTTCAAAGCGCTACATCAGAATGCCGGCGTTCATGTGAGCACAACGACGTGACGCTGATGCAGGAGCTGGCCAATGGTGAGCACTGGTTACACTACGTTGCACTGGTCACACTACGCCAGCATAAGAGGCTGACACAGACGAAAATAAAATATTGAATAAAGTCATTATTTTGGCGCACAAAAAGTATTCTCGTCGCTTCATAACATTAAAGGTGAAGGCCAAAAAAAACCACAAGGCTAGTGTTATATATTTTGTTCAGTTGAGTACTTGCAATATCCCAAATGTTACTATTTGTAAATTGTGAGAAAATTGCTATTTTACCTGAGGAACCAGGACGTGTAAGGGAGTCGCTTGTCAATGATGTCATATCTGCGTTCCCCTCGGTTTCTGGTTTTATTCTGCAGAAACGCTTTACTCTCACTGCAGTGTGAACAAGTGTCATAGCAGCCGCCGAGAGAACGCACAGAGTAACGTCATAACATCATTAACACACTCAGATGTGTCTAATATGATAAACAGAGCTGCGTTACCTCATACTCATGACTGGAAAAGCGGAGATGGCGCCGGCGACTGTGGCATAATAAAAGTCCCGCTGCTCAAGGCGTGTGTTGCGTTAGTATTATTAACAATCGCTCCAGTGGTTCCTCAGCTCCACAACACTCGCTCCTGCTCTGCTTCACACTACAGTAACGGTAATAATCACATCAACATGATTTCTGCTCGAGTCCTATCCCAATTCTTTTCCACCGGCTGTGAGGTGAAGACCACATGTCCCAAGAGTCTGCGCTCAAACGTGGCGTCATCAAACTACGCCTTTGTTTTGAATAGGCAACCTCTAGTGGATGGACAATTTACATAGTGCACCTTTAAGGTTGAACCACTGTAAATCACATGGACTATTTTAAAGATGTTTTTAATTCCTTTCTGACATTGAAAGTGTTCATTCAATTGCTGTCTATGGAGGGTCAGAGAGCTCTCAGATTTCATAATAAGATCTTCAATTGTGTTCTTAAGATGAACGAAGGTCTTACGGGTTTGGAACGACATGAGGGTGAGTAAATAATGACAGGTTTTTTATTTTTAGATGAACTATCCCGTTAACATACAGACTATAATTAAAGCATTCATGCGTTTATTCCTCTGTAAAGTGTAACAGCGTCTCTGTGGTGCTTTCAAACCGTTGATCTGTATGTTTGAGTATGCCGTCCTGCCCATCACAATGACATTAACTCAAACGATGGTGTGAATTTGGCACTGTTTCTCTGACCATATTCCGTTTGTTGATGCAGAAAAGGCACACTGTAGTTGAACACCACCCAAAAAAGTCAAATTTCTGATGCATTTCAAATTCATGCAACTCTCCATCAGAGCAAACGTGTCGTGTCACTAGATGTTGGCTGCGTCCCCGTCACGTTCCCAGCCGTTTCGCCACTGTCCTGTTCCAAGAGTCTGTGATTCAATAGAGGCATATCAACAGAAGTTCTCGCCGCATGGTCCCCATTGGATATGACAACAACGTAGCGGTCGTCCTCTGCATCTGTGCTCTCGTGAACGTCCGCCTTCACTACTGCCGTGTCCGTGGTCTGGCGACTGCAGGAGGGTGAGGATGTCAGCACAGGGCCCTCCGCCGCCATGCCGGGTAGCTCGTTGTCTTCCTCCTCAGGGAAGCTGGTGTTGATGTAGATGATGTCCCTCCTGTTGGAAACCGGAGGAAGTTTCCCTGCCAGATTCTCCAGCCTCTTCCTGACCTGTGTGAAGTCGGGTCGGTCCACCGGATCTGCGCTCCAGCAGCTGAACATGATATCATACCTGAAACACCAGAGCACAAGACAAGTTATGATAGTTAGATCAGATTTACTTTAAGTAGCAGTCATAACCGACTGTTACTTGAATACATGTCAAAACTGACATTGACATAATTGTGTTTTTGACCGTTCAAGCGTAAAAATACATGAAAGAGAGCTCAGTTCACTTTTATTGTTGTTGTTTTTTTAAACATCTGTATAGCTTTTATAATGTTGTATTTCTTAGTTTTAGTTAGTATATCAGGTTAAGCTAAATCTCCAAATAAGTCTAAGTTTATTTATTTTTTTATTTCAGTTAACATTTATTTAAATTGTTTAATGGTTTTAGTTAACTATAAACCTAATACTTTGTTGAATAATGTGTGTCAAATACAATTCTTAGTCTTTCCTCCTGACTATGAATTAAATGGGAATTAAATTAAATACAGTTTATTGTGTAACCAAAAACGTAATGCGTGACTTTTTATTATAAATAAGCTTGAATTACACCGGGACTCTTATTTTGAAATGTCTGCGCTGGCTGCTCATTCAAGTTCAGATGAGGGAGATAAAATATGTATTGTTACAACCGTCGGAAACATATTACCATATAAACGTCCCAAAGTAAACCTCAGCATTAGTTAATAAACAATTACCTAGCATAAATTGATTGAACCGCTCTGAAGCGCAGTTTCTTGAACCTGTAGAAGCGCAACAGCGCTGCATTTTCCCACGGTTAGATCAGCACATTACAATTCAAATGTGCGCATCTATTAGACATCAGTACTGACTGGATCTCTTCCCTAAACGTCCCTCCCTAACATTTTAGTCTCGTTTTTATTCAGTTATTGTCTTGTTTTCATCAGTGAAAAAAGGTTGTTGACGAAATTTACACTGATTTCAGCTCTTCCTCAGCACTTGATAAACAGTGATACAAACAGTAACTGTGGCGTCGGTTTTTCCGTATCAATTCAATCAAGAGTCCTCATCCTTTGGAAGCGTAGCAAAGAGGATTTGCTTTTCTTGACATGTCGACAACACAAACCAAACTCTTCCAGTCTTGGCTACAAATACAGTGTTTGAAGGCGGATCAAAGCAGACGTTTATCATAGGACCATGGGCTAGTGTAACCCTTCTGTTCGAACCGCCCGCTGTAAGCGGGACTCAAACCCGGGTCCACCTGCATGAGAGTCGGACACTATAACAAGCAGGCTAAAGACCACAACCTGTAGCGTCAGTCACATAAAAGTATTATGCAAATTTGTTACAAACCTAGATAGGTTTGTGCAGGAAGTAAGATTACAATTAGTAACGACTCATTTGAAGCAGTTCAGAATCACTTCTTTCATTTGGGAGAAAAAAACCTCCATTTATCCTGCATTTTGATCTTTAAAACTTTACAGACCTTTTACATTCACTCACGGCTTTACATTCACAAACATTACACACTGCATGAAAGCTAATATCTGACAAAAGAATAATAGAGGCACTTTAAACAAGATAAATTAACCTGAGAAGCTAAATGTTTAAGATTTATTTTCAAATTAATGCAAACAAAGTTGTTTCTGGTGCATAAAGAGCCTTTCACACTGGACGTGATTTTGACGCGCAAATAATTCACGCAATGGTTTTATTTTTTGATCAGCTGTTTGTGTAATGAGAGCTTTCACACCGAATGTGAATGTGCTGCGGTTTCAATATCGTTTTTTTTAACACTCGCAGCGACAGAAAAGGCTTCAACCAATCACATACAAGGAAACAAAGGTCACGAAATTTCCAGTTGACGTCTTTAGCCATTCAATCAACATTAACCTTTGCCAGGTATCGCATTTCTCATGAGATTACAGCTGTAGTTTAGTTAAAGCTGTACAGATGCAGCTGCGTTTGCCCACTGTAGGCTACAGTCAACAATAACAACCTTTTGAGTTAAAAATTGTTGATTTTTTTCTAACCCAATTGTGTCCGCGACTATGGAAAGTGAATGTGCTTCCGTCAGTACGACTGGGGCACTTAAATGTTTACATTGTGACTCAACTGGAAACACAGCAGCTCCGGATCGATTGGTTCCTGAAGAGTGTGTTTGTCTCGTCAGATGCGGAGCTACTGTGTCTGGAGGAGCTCCTCAAATTATCCCACGAACATTTGAAGTAAGTGCGGAACCGGCCATGATAAAGTTTTAGCTCCTGTACAAGATTAGCATACTCCCCTTCAGACTCTGTTCTTTAAGACTGGGTGCACCCAATACTTTCTTTTCGTCTTTTAAATAAAATGAAAAGCTCGTCTTCACTGGATGAGGAAGTGTCCGTGCTTTCTCAGCTGTCGCCGCAAATGTTTTGGAATGTTGGAGCTCTGAAACGTTACAAACTCGCGTCGCGGCTGATGTGAATGGTTTTAATGCGAACTATTCGCACACGAAATATGAATTTTCCGCTTCGCTTTTTCGTTACGCGTCCGGTATGAAAGGGCCTTAAATCTGTTATATTTTGATAAAGAACAAACTTTTGTCTTTTAGAATAATATACTAATGAATTATGCACATTAACACATGCGGTAAAGTAATGCATATTAAAACATTAAAAAAGGTTCAATTTTTATTTCATGTTAACTAACAGTTTTGGACTGGATACAAGTTTTCTCCAAGAAAAAGGTAGGCATGACAGACATTTTAAAAACTCACAGTTCGTCAAGACAGTCGTTTGGTTGTTTCAGTCGGTTTCCATCAAGGAGATAATCGTAAATCTCATGGTTTTGCACTCCAGGGTATGGGTTCATGCCTCGAGTGGCTATTTCCCACATGGTCACTCCAAATGCCCACTAAACAGGACATTGAGAGATAATAAACATTAACAACTGAACATCAACAAACATCCATAACCCTGACTATGGTCTAAAGCTTATCAATGAGAGCTCTGTGTCATATAAACAGACATTTCCTGTACCAAAGTTACAGTTAAAAGTTTGAGGTCAGTAAGATTGTTATACTTTTATTCAATGATCAAAGATGACATTTATAATGTTACAAAAGATTTCTAACTCAGATAAATGCTGTTCTTTTTTGAACTTTCTATTAATCAAATAATGCTGGAAAATGTATAAGTTTCAACAAAAATATGAAGCAGCTCGACTGTTTCAACATTGATGATAAATCATCATATTAGAATGATTTCTGAAGGATCATGTGACACTGAAGACTGGAGAAATGATGCTGAAAATTCAGCTTTGATCACAGGAATAAATTACATTTTAATATATATATTTAAATAGAAAACTATTACTTTAAATAGTAATAATATTTCAGAATATTACTGTTTTTACTGTATTTTTGATCAAATAAATGCAGCCTTGATGAGCAGAAGCTACATCTTTCAAAACAATTTAAACAAAAAATGAACGTATTTGTGAAAAATAAAAGGAACTACAAAGTTACGAGCAGCTGTAAAGACTAAAAACAGCACATCCTCTCACGACTTTGAATAAACCAGAGCTAAGAAGAGGCTGTGATAACAGTTCTTACCACATCACTTTTCACTGTGAAGACTCTGTCAGCAAGGCTTTCAACTGCGATCCATTTGACAGGCATCTTGGCTATCCGGCCCTGTCTGTAATAGTCACCACTGTAGATTTTCTTTGACAGGCCAAAATCAGCAACACACACGCTCATGTCGTCACGCAACCTGGATGAAACAAAGAACGTAAATTGCTTGAAACAAACACTGAGACTAAGGTTCAAATAAACAGTGATAAAATCCACTATGCTACCATTACAATTTTTGGGGTCATAAGATTTTTGATGTTTTTAAAAGAAGTCTCTTATGTTTTCCAAAGCTGCATTTAAAAATACAGTAAAAACAGTAATATTGTGAAATATTTTTACAATTTAAAATAACTGTTTTCTATGTGAATATATGTTAAAGTGTAATTTATTCCTGTGATCAAAGCTGAATTTTCAGCATTACTCCAGTCTTCAGTGTCACATGATCCTTCAGAATTCATTCGAATTAATTGCTATAATCGCATAAAACATTTGCGAATAAAGCACCATTTCCATAGAGACAGAGCGCATTAGGCCACACCCACACCGGGTGGGGGCAGGATGGGGGGGGGGGGGGGGGGGTGAAGCGCCTCCTTGTCATTTCAGACTTATAACAAAAAACAGAACAATGTCTAAAAGCTCTTGTGACAAGGTGTACAGCAAACAAGCTAAACAAACACAGAATGTAAGTTTTTATAAGCTGCCGACCCAAACAAACGAGCGTTTAAAGGGTTAGTTCACCCAAAAATTAAAATTCTGTCAGTAATTACTCACCCTCATGTTGTTCCAACCATGTAAGACCTTCGTTCATCTTCGGAACATAATTTAGTATATTTTTGATGAAATCTGAGAGCTGTCTCACTCCTCCATAGGCTTTCAGAGGGAATGAAACTTGATGGCCCAGAATAGTAAGTAAAAACGTCATTTAAGGAGTCCAAATGACTACAGTGGCTCTGTATTAAGTCTATCATGCGACGAAAATACTTTTTGAGCGGAAAAACAACAAAAATAACGACTTTATCACACTAGTATTGTTGTTCAATTTGAGTCTCTGACGAGAGTTCGCGGCAGTGCAACGACGCATGCGCGAGAACTGAGATTACGGCGTTCTTCTTCTACTACTACTTGACTGGCTGCTCACTCTTTCGGAGTAGGGTTAATCTCAGTTCTCGCGCATGCGTCGTTGCACTGCCGCGAACTCTCTGCACTGCTGAGTCGTTGCGTGTGTAGCGCTTGCTGCCTCCTTTGTGTGTGTGTGTGTGTGTGTGTGTGTGTGTGTGAGAGAGAGAGAGAGAGAGAGAGTTGGCTCGCCATTCCCTCGTGCAGTATAATTGGTTGACACCGCATGATTGACAGGAACAGACGAACGAAGCTGATCAGACAGTCGAAATGAATGTGGTTTAACGGCGCTCGTCAATGTCAAAATGATTGAGATGGCCAATCAAATCAAAGTAGGCGGGGTTTACGTTCTCTTTTGGCTCGTGCACACTGCTCAGTCTTCACACACAGACGAGCGCGTCAATCTATCGCTTCATGCCGTTGCTGAGAGAGACTCTATTCTTTCCGGTGAAATCACAAAACATAATCTTTGATTTTAATGAAGAAAAACTATATGAGAGCGGATTAGAACCCGGAACCTTTGACACGGTTGACAAAAATTCTACCACCAGACCACTAGAGAATCCATAAGTAAATCACAGAACTATGTATTTATTCACTCACTCATGCAAAGAATATCGGGACTAATAATATATTTGAAATATTGTTTACAAATAGTCCCAAAAAGATTATTTCCCAACTAGTATTAGACCTAGAATTTCGCTCACTGTTCTGTTTGACCTGTTACGGCCTTGCTGTGAATTAGTCTATTATTTAAAATTAAATTAAAATCATTCATTATTTCATGTATGATTTAATTTCTATAGGCTATATTTAGTTCAAATTCAGAGGAACAGTTCATGTTCAGAAGAAACATTCATGTTGAAGAACTGTTAATAATAAGGATTGAGGATTGTGCAATACTTGATGCGGCCCAGCCTGACCCAGAGTCTACCTCCAGCGGCCCCCAGGTAAAATGAGTTTGAGACCCCTGGTTTAAGGAGACAAAAGTGGATACAGGCAATAAGACGTGAAGCTTCACAGGAAGAATGGGTCAATTTTGAGATCCTGACACTCAGTACGCCTCAGTGTGCAGTAAACATTTAGTCACTGGTAAGTCAAATATCCAAATGTCAGTTTTATATATGATATTTCCCGTCTCTGATTACGTTCTCCTCCAGTGGGTGTAGTTCTCAGTGTCTCAATTGCCTGTATCCACCTTTGTGTCCTTAAACATACATTTTTTGGGTCGCCGGCTTATAAAAACTTCTGTGTTTTTGCTTATGGGTTGTTTAGCTTGTTTGCTGTACACTTTGTCACATATCAGCTTTTAGACATTGTTCTGTTTTTTTGTTATAAGTCAAAAATGACAAGGAGGAGCTTCACGCAATACAAAGTCAATGGAGAGCGTTGGATTGTTCCCAAATCCCCCGGGTGGGCGTGGCCTTCAGATTATGACGCGTGTCGTTCTGTCTCTATCCACTGAGTCGAAGAGAACACTTCATGATAAACTACAGCTAAAAAATCACTAAGAAACATAGGAGAAGCCACCTTTTATAATACTTTTCATATATAATAAATTTGCATCTCAGAGAAACTTGTGTGTCTCAAACTTGTTGTCTGGCTTTCAGAGGCAGATGCTGCTGTTTGGGAAGGCAGTCATGTAAGAAATACATGAGGGAAATATGCCGAGCATCTTTGACAACAGACTTCTGAATGACCGAAACAGCATTTCAGATGTTTTGCAAACAAGATTTTTCCACTGGTTAGTACAGTTATGCTGTTACATCGCAAAAGTCATATGATTTTTTTAGGAATTTATAGGATTTTTTTTAATAGGAATTTATTCGATAAATGCATTTCCATCGTAGTTTATGCGCATGTTTTCGTATAGCATAGAAAATGTATCCGACTCAAATGAGCGCATTTTTAGAAATTATGCACATCTTGGCGTTTCCATTCAGCATTTTTATGATGCAATATCCCAAAATGCGCATAAAAATAGGTGGATGGAAACATAGCTAATGTTGAAAACGGTTTTGCTGCTTCATATTTTTGTGGAATAGAAAGCTGAAATGAACAGCATTTATTTGAAATAGAAATCTTTAAAGCTACACTGTGTAACTTTTTTAGTTTATTCTTAGCTAAAAACACTGAGTTCTTTCAAAAATATATGTGCTCATTAATGTATATTTACTTCTTTCAAGTAATAAAGTATTCTCGTAAGTTTATAATATGCCATTGAAAATACATACGGGTAAGGGGTTCGAATGGGGGTCGCCATGTTGCCCCTCCATCTTGAAAGTACATTAGCCAAAGAGGGACATACCCGTAAATTCAAGCTTTGCCTTTCGCGTTTTAACACGTTTAACGCGTTTTGTAGGAAAATAGTGTGGCCCCTTTAAGAGCGTTCGCCCCGGTTGGAGCACCTGCGTTCTGTGTGTGTGTGTGTGTGTGTGTGTGTGCACTGCGCCTCGAGCGCCCATGTGTGCGGATTATTTTCTGTCTTCTGTTGCTAACATTCATTTATTTTGGTTTTGTTGGGTAATGCTGTGGACGGAAGTGGAGTTTGTGCCGGACTCTTGTGGGGGTTCCGCGGGGAATATAGTGCGGGCTGTTTGATGTCAATCGCCTCCGTGTTTGCATCGACTCCAGTTGCGTTGAGTGAGCTATCCGTATTTTTCACCCGGACACACGCGTTACAACTCGATGGCGAATGTGAAGAGGGGGATTGCTGGATCGAACTGGAAGCCATGTTAATCTTGGACTAAATCGGCCACCGTAGGAGTTAAAACGAAATCGGAATTGGGAGGAAAAGAAACTAATATTTACTGGATGGTCATATACCCTTTCACCGCTAGATGGGGGAAAATATCACACAGTGTAGCTTTAAACATTACTGAATATTCTCGCTCACCAAGTTTAGTTTCACTGGTTAACATTAATGAGGTAACCGGCATACACAACACATTGAATGCTGGATTTAAAAGGTAACTTTCAGGACTCATACATGCAGTTGCGTGCTGCCAGGTCCCGGTGTAGGAAGTTTCTGTTGCTGAGATACTCCATTCCCAGAGCGATGTCAATCATGAACTTCAGGAGCATCTGCGTAGGGAGAAACTGGAAACACAACACATAATCCCGTTAAATCATGATAACGTCACAGTTTGGCTCATGATGTAGAAGAATAATAATGCTGCTTATTCGGCATCTTACCACACTGTCTTCCTCGAGACGCGAGCGGAGGAGGAAACTATGCAAGTCTCCGTACTCCATGAAGGGAAGCACGACCATTGGTTTAGGAAAGTGTCCTGATCCCACCTCTAAACAAACACCTACATGAACAAATCAACATTATAGCAAGAGATAAAGAATGAGGGATATGCTTTGATAATATTGTCCTGAACATATTATGGATTTAAACACAATAGAATATTAATATCAGAATTTATTTGATAATGAGTATTTCTAGTGTGTTCAATAATGCATGTTCCTTACCCAAGAGTCTTATGACATTAGGATGGTGAAAATCCTTCATGCAAGCAGCTTCATTCAGGAACTCTTCAATCTCTCTATGGGAGAAGTTATCCACTGAAAGAGGACAAAATTAATGCTTTATTTCATACATTTTATTTTATTCTCTTCTCTTCTAGTTATATAGATATCACATACAATATAAGTTATAGCTGTAAGATAATAATAATAATAATAATAATAATTAAAAAATATATAAAAAAATAATTAAAAACAATATCTGGGTGCAAATATGGTAATAACGAAATAAGTAATAAATGAAAATATGCAATAATAAATATTATAAAAAAAATAAAAATTAATAAATGTAAAAAAAAAACTTCTAATAATAATAAATGTAATATTTTTAAAATAAAATTAAAATGAATAATAATAATAATAATAATAAAATACTTTTTCCAAATTATTAAAAAAAAAAACTCAAATAATAATAATAATAGTAATTATTATTATTATTAAAATATGTAATACTTTTTAAATAAAATTAATAATAATAATAATAATAATAATAATAAATACTTTTTCCAAATAATTTAAAATAAAATATTAAAAATATATATATTTTCAAATAATAATAATAATAATAATAATAATAATAATAATAATATCAAATAAATAAATAAAGGTACATTTTATTTTACAATTTAATAAAAATATAATAACAACAATTATTATTATTATTATTACTAAAATATGTAATACTTTTAAAATAAAATAAATATTTATAATAATAAAATACTTTTTCCAAATAATTTAAAATAAAATATTTAAAATATATAATAATAATAATTAATAATAATAATAATATCAAATAAATAAATAAAGGTACATTTTATTTTACAATTTAATAAAAATATAATAACAACAATTATTATTATTATTACTAAAATATGTAATACTTTTTAAATAAAATAAAATTAATATTAATAATAAATATAATACTTTTTCCAAATAATTTTAAATAAAATATTAAAAAATATATTTTCGAATAAAAATAATATCAAATAAATAAATAAGTAAATAAAATGTAATTATTTTACAATTTAATAAAAATAAATATAATAATAATAATAATAATCATAATAATAAATGTAATTTAAAAAAATGTAAATGATGTAACTTAAAATTTGTGTTGATAATAATAATAATAATAATAATATTTACAACAATAAATACAATTGTTATACTTTTTTAAAATTGAATTAAAAAATATAATTGTAATACTTTCAAAATAATTTGAAATAAAGTATGTATAACTTAAATAATTGTATTAATATTAATAATAATAATAATAAGTACATGTAATAATTTTTAAAGATTAAAAATAAATAATTTTAAATTAAACGCTTAAAGCAGCACTAGGTAGGTTTTGCTCTCGGGGTCCCCCTACAGTTGGGAAACAGTATTGTCCTGTCGTAAACTCTGTCATCCTACATCAGGGGATGCATCGCACGTGCATTTGTTGACATGACAACTATGATAGCCCTGAACACTGCAGGAGGAGTTCACATGCAGGTGTTCTGCTCGCGTGTGAAATGTCTTCATCCCAGGTACAGTGGCATATGTTTCAGCATGTCATATGAATATCATTTCATGGTTTTTTTTTTTTTTTTTTTTCAAACGCCAAATGATCGCGATGCTCACATTTACAAGCCAGCGTCATTATAGTAGTCTAGTCTATTGGTTACCGTTTTACAGAATCTATATGATACTTCAATTCAATGTTTGAGTGGTAGGTAATAACCATATATCGTCAATATAATATATTGACCTCCTTCAGCTCACGCCAACGAGCAAACGCTGGCCCAATGTTGATCCTCGTCCTGCCTTTAATACGATCACTTTCTCGTTCCCTCTTTTTGCATTCCTCCGACAAAACCTTTGCTTTCTTCTTTTTCTGTGCTGCCTCGGCCATGACTATAACATCCCGCAAACAAAGGATAGTTGGGCTCGCACGTCCGAAGTGGGGGTGATGGTGGAAGTGACGTATATGCCGTAAAGCAGTCGAATTTTGTAGTTCTTTTTTTTCTCAGGTTACTACCCGAAACCCGAAGTTTAAAAGTACGATTAAAAACGATACAGACCCCGTCAGGCTATGGCAGACGTGCCATTCAACCTATTGTAAGTCGATGCATCATCACAAGAGTCTTGAAAATATATTATGAAGGTTGAAAAGTTACCTAGTGCTGCCTTAATAAAAGTATCCGCGTTTATCTTAATCTGAAATGAGAAAAAAAAAATTCTCCTTTGAAATCAAAAACTTACATTTCATGGTCTTTACAGCAACTTTCTCAGAGGCTCCATCAGGCTGTCTGAGATGCCCCTCCATCACAGACCCAAACTCACCTAAAGAAGAGATGTCAGGTCATTAAATCTATCTGACATGAGCTGCAACACAACACAACAACACCAGACTGCGTCCTCACCTTCCCCGAGGACTTTCCCGATGGTCAGCAGGTTCCTTAAGATCATCACGTCCTGGAGTTTGGCCTGAAGCTCACTGCTAATGCCCAGATTGGCAACTAAAACAAAGAAGAAATGCTTAATAATCTATAATACTTTAAATCTTCAAGTGTTTTTAAAAATGCCACCAATGCTTGACATACGTGTGATTTCGATGGCTGAGCGGTTGTAGGATCTCTGAGGTCTGAACTCAACGTTAGGAGTGAGTTTGACATCAGCACCAAACAAACACCTGTAGAGGGCGCCAGTGATATATTTATACATAAACATGACAGCCACACAGTACACAAACAAAAATCATTCAGTCACAATTTGCACATTTCCCCATAACGTATCATTAATTACTAACAGTAACATGGATTTCATGACGTTTCAGACTGAAAAGCTGACATTAAGTTGCTGTAAATCTGTTGAAATAGCTGACCCTGAACAGCACACAACCAGCAGGAACTCTTTGGTCAACCGGCTTCTAGTCGACAGCCAGCTCTATCAGCACAAAACCAGTACTACTAACCAGCAAAACCTTCATGCTGGTCTACACATACACACAAAAAAGCCACTGGATCCTAAAAAAATTAAATGCACTTTAGTGCTGAACTGAAGCATTTCTTCCAAGTTTATTTTGCCTCCTTTAAAAAACAGAAACTACCTTGAGCTAGGATGAATTGACTATAATGTGATTTTTATTTATTCAGTATTAATTACAACAAAACTCTTATGAAAGTTGACCTTTAACTAGATCATTTAGACTACGTTTACATGTGCACCAATAATGTGATTATTTCCATTAATCAGAGTCAGGAAATAATCACACATGACACAAGCAAACCTTTCCACTCTCGTTTATATGCCATTTTCATTATTCTGATTATTCTCTAGGAATTGTGGGTATTTTTCCCCCTATTATTCACATATTGCAATGCATAGCACAAATGAAAAACTCACGGCAAACAGTTCGTTTTCCTTTCTGTTTCCAAAGTAGATTTCAAATTAAATGTTTGCCTCATTTGCAGTCATTTTAGATTCAGGCTGGAGTCCTGAAAAAGGACCTTGAATAGTTAACATCTGGTTAGTTACTTGGTGGATCTTTAACCGCAAAGCTACCACAACCCCCACAGCACATTATCGGTAAAGTCAGCCAGAGGCTGTTCAAGGATTCCAGAGTATGATGAAAACGGGATGTTGTTGTTAGTCTCACTTGCAAACAACCAGAGGTAATTTGAAGCTCTTTGCTCAGCACTGCTTTGGCTAACTCTGTCCTCCATAATTTTGTTTTACTAAGAAGCCATGCTGCTTTTACAGACCGAGCACTGCAACCTTCCCCCTACTTTTCTTTCCTGAAGCCTTTAATTTCTTGTCCCAAGTACATTAATAAGAAGAACATACTCTGGTCCCTAAAATAGCCCTTGTTTTTCACGTTTGGAAAAGACGTCTGAAAAGTGCACAGCACAGTGATATTTAACAACGATTACAGTGAAAAAATGCCTTTCAAAACATAATAACAAGAAAACAAAATGCATACGGACGGTGAAAAGTAGAGTAAATTAAATAACGTTAGCCAATCAAAGGGAAAGATGGGACTTCTCACAATTCTAAGGGGGAAAAAATGTTAGTTTACCTTGCAATTCTGACTTTTTCTCTCTGAATATTGAGAGATAAACTTGCAATTGCACGATATTATAAGACAAACAATTTTTTTATGGAAAGTAGTCAGAATTGTGAGGTACAGTAAAAAGTCGGTTACCTTTTTTATTTTTCATTCTTGTGTGTCGGAAAGAAGCTTCCATTTTACACAGATCAGGCATAACATTATGACCTAATATTGTATTTGTTCAGCCTTCCAATAGTGCATCCTGGTGCCACGTGTTCCCCAGGTAAGTGAAGCACACGCACCCAGCCATCCACGTGATGTAAAAGAAAACGTGATTTATCAGATCAGCCCACCTTCTTCCATTGCTACAGTAGCTCGTCTGATTGATCTGACCACAAAAGGCCAGCCTTCGCTCCCCACGTGCATCAATGAGCCTTGGCCGCCCATGACCCTGTCGCCGGTTCACCACTGTTCCTTCCTTGGAGCACTTTTGATAGAGACTGACCACTGCAGACCGGGAACACCCCACAAGAGCGGCAGTTTTGGAGATGCTCTGACCCAGTCGTCTAGCCATCACAATTTGGCCCTTGTCAAACTCGCTCAAATCCTTACGCTTGTCAATTTTTCCAACTTCTAACACATCAACTCTGAGGACAAACTGTTCACTTGCTGCCTAATATATCCCACCCACTAACAGGTTCCGTGATGAAGAGATAATCAGTGCTATTCACTTCACTGGTCATAATGCTATGCCTGAATGGTGTAAACAGCTATTTCATTATGAAGCTAACATAATGACAAAATAGTTTTTCTTTGGGATAACATGCACTAATGAATCACGCACAATAAGAACAGGAAATTGTGTTCAAGTAATCAAGTAATGTTGGAAAAAAAAAAGAGAAGTGACAAACTTACGGCAAAAAATAATGACTGCGCAACCACACGACGCCAAACATCACCATCAACAACAGACAGAAACCGCAAATCACTCCAAGCACAATGTACACAGAGTCGTGGCGACTGGGAATTGGCGTCGAGGATGGAGACTCAGGCGATTCTGAAAGCAAAACACACATGCATGCACTGCACCATTAATAATCAACAGCATAAACAACAAGGCTGGCATAATATGTACTTTTAACAAAGGTCAGCAGAATACTAAACAGTATTAGTATTAATATTATCCTCTATTCTTTGAATCTCACTAATGGCATTTTAGCCCAGAGTTCCTCTCGTCATTCATCAAACAGGTGATGATGTGTCCTTTGTTCATGACCCTCTTTGGTTGTCCAAAATGTTGAGATCACACAAGAGCGATTTAACTTCATGAGCGTTTGGTTCTTTCCCAACAAATATCCCTCCCGGTTACTGCAAGACTATATTGATTTAATCAACTAAATTTTTTAAAGAGGTTTTTAACTTTATAACCAACTGGAAATGTTTCTTATGGGAAACTAAGGATGTATTTACTGCAATTTATTTACAAATCAAGATAATCTTTCAGCGGGTTGCCTTCCAGAAAGAAGCCGTTTGCACTAATTCAGGTTTTCTGCAGTGCTTTTGAATATCAAAAATATATTTCATTAAAACCGATCCCAGGAACTTTATTAGAATTGCAATGGGCTAAATGTTTAGGCTGGTAATTAAGGATCTTCTTCAGAAATTAAAAACAGTGTACATTATATATATATATATATATATATATATATATATATATATATATATATATATATATATATATATATATATCAAAATGTATAAATGTATTTCATTAATTAATATAATATATTATAAATAAATAAAATAAATAGAAAATAGAGATTTTTTGTTTCAAATAGAGATCATGCTTCTCCCACGATTCTGAATAGTCAACTAAACAAAGTAATATGTCAATTACTAGGTTTTGACGAAATGTTAATTGACCATTCGCAAAGACCCGCCCCCTTTAGTCACTGTTGCTATGTCCGAAAAGCCGCGCTGTCACACCACACATGTTCTCACGTAGTTAAAAACACATCGCAGAGCAAAGAAGACACTGACAACGCACTGACTGACAGGACAGAGCAGGTTACTTTTAATATGAAACAGTCTCAACTCTAAAATTGTCTCTTTTTTTTAAGAAATGTAAACAATAAATACCGTTTCGTGGCTCTTTAATGTGTGGTGACAGATTGCTGTAGCACCTCAGCTAAAGCTGCTCGTGAACCGATCATCTTTTCCGTCTAGTTAAACGGATAGTTCACCCAAAAATGAAAATTCTGTCATCATTTACTCATCCTCAAGTTGTTCCAAACCTGTATGAGTTTCTTTGTTCTGCTGAACACAAAAGAAGATATTTTGAAGAATGTTTGTAACCAAGCAGAAAGAGCAACCATTGACTACCATAGTTGCTCTTTCTGCTTGGTTACAAACATTCTTCAAAATATCAAAATATCTATCGTTAATCTACAAACTCTCTTGACTGCTTTGTCAGACAAAAATGGCGGATTCGGCGGATTATGATTGGTCAGATCGCCTGTCAATCAAACTTGAATTGATCCAGTCCATTAAAAAAATTTTTTATATATAATTTGAATTAATTATCAGTAAAAAATTATTTATATTTATAAAAAAAAAAAAAAAAAAGATTGAATGACTCACTCATTAAGACTCCAGTTGTTTCTGGATGAATCTGTTTTGGAACAAATCTCTTGAATGAATGATTCCATGATAAATGCATTTTTTAACAGTCACTTGTCGCCACCTACTGGTGTAACGAGGTAATTGACACAATCGTTATTTGAAGCCTCAAGTTAATTTTAATTTTATTTGCTAGCATAGACATCAGTGTTTATATCCAAACTATAATTTTTACACAGAACAGTAACACAGAAATAATGATACTGTGTGGTTGAAAACACTGTTTGTGAAGCGGTTTCATACTGGGTCGGTGAATTGAGATTGCAGTCTTTCAATGATTAATCATTGAAAGCTCTATGTTACGTGGGACAATAGTTAATTATACAGTTCAGTTGTCGTCATATAAACATATTTATCCACTGAATGCCACCATTAAAGGCAAGGCAAGGCAAGTTTATTTGTATAGCACATTTCATACACAGTGGCAATTCAAAGTGCTTTACACAGAAATGAAGTAAAATAAAAATATATATAGTATAACAGTTATAATAGGAATTAAAAGAAAAGAAAAAATAAAGAAAAAAATATATATAAATAAAAAGTATAATTAACACTAAAAATAAAAACCGGGTTAAATTGAAACATAATTAAAGTGCAAGCAGTTCGGACAGAGCACAGAGCTCATTCAGTAAAACATTTACATTTATGCATTTGGCAGACGCTTTTATCCAAAGCGACTTACATTGCATTCAAGGTACACATTTTACATTTTGTCAGTTCTTGCTTTCCCTGGGAATTGAACCCATGACCTTGGCGTTGCTAGCGCCATGCTCTACTGTTTGAGCTACAGGAAAGCCTAAGATAAGGTGCAATCAGTCGGATGTACAGTAGCACAAAGGATTAAAGGATTAGTTGACTTCAAAATGAAAATTTCCTGATATTTTACTCATCCCATCTCATCCAAGATGTTCATGTCTTTTTTTCTTCAGTCGAAAATATATTACGTTTTTTGAGGAAAACGTTCCAGGATTTTTCTCCAAATCATAGGAATGAATTTCAAAGGAAGGGCTTCAGAGGGCTTTCCTCGTCTGGGATCGTGCAGAGTCTCTGAAGCCCTTCCTTTGAAACTGCATTCAATATTTTGGTTGCCATTGAAGTCCATTATGTGGAGAAAAATCCTGGAATGTTTTCCTCAAATTTTTTTATTTCTTTTCGACTGAAGAAAGGGATTCATGAACATCGTGGAGGAGAGGGGGGTGAGTAAAATATCAGGACATTTTCATTTCGTAGTGAACTAATAACTAATAGTTTGACTAGAATTCCAGAAAGCAGTAAAACTAACAAAACAAAAAGTACAGCAAAAGCATAACCAAATACCTCAAAGACACACACTTGACTGCATTGCAAGTCAAGTGTGACTGCATTGCAATATTTCATGACATCTTACTAATGGTAAAACCCAGAGGAATGTTGTAGCATCTGCTCACCAGTGTCTGGTACAAAGAGCCAGTGGCGTGACCTTTTGGTCCCACAGCCGCTCTGTGTGCAGGCCACGACCTCCACACTGTATGTGGTGTTGAACGCCTGCAGCATCACTGCGGCCTCTGTGGTGATGCTGTGAATCTGAAACACACATATTCACACAGATTTAGAACAAAATTTGATTTTTTTTTAATCATTGTGTTGTAAAAAGTCTAGCATAGACCGGTGTGAATCTCCATGCTGGTCCAAAGCTGGCATGGGTTAGTTTGTATCAAATAAACGAAACATCTCACAGTGAAGCACTGCCCCGGAGCTTGATTCGTTTTGCCATAACCATGTGATCTGTGATGCCCGAAGCTTTGTTTTCACACACAACCACGTGATTGCTTCATATTCTGATTTAAATAACGCGAACCTCTTGCAGAGTTTCAAGTGTCATTCGCTTTTTTGATAAGAATACATCATAATACGAAATTACGATTAAATATTTAAATGTGTAGATTTGTGGATGTTCATTTTGTATCAATGCTGCCTTCACGTGCTATCGGAAATTTCCTAATTCCCACTTTAGAAGTCGTGATTTCGAGCTTGTTGCATTCAAGTGCTTTGTTGTCGGAGTGAACAGGAATCATGGTGGACACCAGGTTATTCTTGCCTATTTATTGGGAAAATCTTATTAAAACCATCATCATTTGTAGTCTCCCATGCACCGACAACCTAAACATTCCAGATAGTCCGCTTTCTGCTGATTCTGTAATTTCAGTCAAATGCAGGCTATTTTCGCTGTGTACCAAACATACAATACACTTCATATGATTACTCTTACATGTAAATATATACTACATTAATGTCAAGACAAGACAACCAAGCTGTTTTGGGGAAAAAAAACAATAAAACTCTCCGCCACCATGTTTAAAGCTTATGACACGCCCATCTCGGGAATTGGGGTATCAAAATTATTTCCGAACTTCCCAGTGGTAAACACGACATCAGAGGGCGTTCATGTACAATTTTTACCTAGGAAACTCGTATTTACGATAATTCCGATAGCACGTGAAGGCAGCATAATTCCCAGTTCACAGGCACTTCAACCGATCATTCTATGATGTTTCTCATTTATGACTCCATGAGCCTTGCCTAATTTTTCACAAATGTAATCCATTGACAGACGCATTGTGTAAGAACAAATGACATGTGGAAGACTTATTTATATAGACTTATATTTTCTTTGCTTGATACGGTTTTCATAGCACAAACTAATTTATTATATGAAACAGTCCAAAATGGCCGTTCGAGTAATGAACCTTTTTACAGTACAGTTGAGGGGAGAGCCTCGGTTCTTTTCCCATCACTAGTATGGGTCCTATGGTGTGTGCACACCAAAAGCAAAGCGAATATTCGCGTCACATTACTCTCTCGAGTTTACTCGTGGGAATAAAAACATTGCGCAACAAGGAGTGTTTTCAAGCACATCAACAACATTTCTTTCTGCCATTTTTTTCCGTAATCCAACATGTTGGAGATCATAACTGAAAAAGGTCAGCAAAGCACAGTCACTTCAAAGGAAGTTCTTCTCTATATGAGTGTCAGTTAGGGGTTGAACGACTTCAGATTTTGTCGGCGGGACGGGGGATTGTCAGTTCGGCCCCTTTCACCTTCAGAACTGCCTTAATTCTACGTGCCATTGATTCAACAAGGTGCTGAAAGCATTCTTTAGAAATGTTGGCCCATATTGATAAGATAGCATCTTGCAGTTGATGGAGATTTGTGGGATGCACATCCAGGGCACGAAGCTCCCGTTCCACCACATCCCAAAGATGCTCTATTGGGTTGAGATCTGGTCACTGTGGGGGCCATTTTAGTCCAGTGAACTCATTTTCATGTTCAAGAAACCAATTTGAAATGATTCGAGCTTTGTGACATGGTGTATTATCCTGCTGGAAGTAGCCATCAGAGGATGGGTACATGGTGGTCATAAAGGGATGGACATGGTCAGAAACAATGCTCAGGTAGGCCGTGGCATTTAAACGATGCCCAATTGGCACTAAGGCACCTAAAGTGTGCCAAGAAAACATCCCCCACACCATTACACCACCACCACCAGCCTGCACAGTGGTAACAAGGCATGATGGATCCATGTTCTCATTCTGTTTATGCCAGATTCTGTCTCTACCATCTGAATGTCTCAACAGAAATCGAGACTCATCAGACCAGGCAACATTTTTCCAGTCTTCAACTGTCCAATTTTGGTGAGCTCGTGCAAATTGTAGCCTCTTTTTCCTATTTGTAGTGGAGATGAGTGGTACCCGGTGGGGTCTTCAGCTGTTGTAGCCCATCCGGTTGTGTGTGTTGTGGCTTCACAAATGCTTTGCTGCATACCTCGGTTGTAACGAGTGGTTATTTCAGTCAAAGTTGCTCTTCTATCAGCTTGAATCAGTCGGCCCATTCTCCTCTGACCTCTAGCATCAACAAGGCATTTTGGCCCACAGGACTGCCGCATACTGGATGTTTTTCCCTTTTCACACCATTCTTTGTAAACCCTAGAAATGGTTGTGCGTGAAGATCCCAGTAACTGAGCAGATTGTGAAATACTCAGACCGGCCCGTCTGGCACCAACAACCATGCCACGCTCAAAATTGCTTAAATCACCTTACTTTCCCATTCTGACATTCAGTTTGGAGTTCAGGAGATTGTCTTGACCAGGACCACACCCCTAAATGCATTGAAGCAACTGCCATGTGATTGGTTGATTAGATAATTGCATTAATGAGAAATTGAACAGGTGTTCCTAAAAATCCTTTAGGTGAGTGTATAGTCACTGCAAAGGCAGGTGCCTGTGGTGATCCTCAGCTCTCCATCAAGGTGGCTGTTCACAAAATTAATCCACCTCTTCTTGATCATCCTTTTTGTTTTGTAAGTTGTAGGCTATAGTAACTAACAGTACTGACAGTAACTCGCGATCGAGCGGGCGAACTGATGCGAATGTGCTCTAGTAATGAATGATCGTGTTAGGGGAGGAGCCAGGTTCGGTGGCTCCAGTGCGTCATCAAGCCACCATTTTAGCCCCGCCCAGAAAATCCTGAACAAAGCAACGGTGAAAAACTGTTTAACAGTCTAACTTCTGAATTCAGTCTTTGTAACATGTTTCAGCAATACATTTCTAACATTTATAATGTGTTTAGAAACACATCTCAGAATTGCCTTTACAGGGACTTTAAAGTCGACATTTATGTGATGAAAGTTGAGTCGACGTCGACTAGTCGCTGATGACGTCATTAATGAACAAATAACCCTGAACCTTGAGCTGAGACGCAAACAGGGGTTTTCTTGTGCACAGGACAGCTATGGCAAATGACACAGCACTGCCCATAAGGTTATTGCTCTTACTACATAACAGCTTTTTTTATCAGATCTTTTGTCTTTGGGTCGTTATATTTCTCACAGATTTCTACTCGTTCTGAATCACATACAGATAAAGCAGCACAATAAAGATTACATGTATAAAATTGAATACATTAGTGAGAGAGCGATTGCATGTGAATTATTTCTACCTGCCGGCGTCTCTCAAATAGTGGAGCTGTGAGTTTTAGTTACTAAGAAATATATGCTAGAACTTTTCAGTTTCTAAGCTATTTTATTTATTTATTTATTTATTTAAAGATTTTTTTATTATGATAGGACAGTAGGTAGACAGGAAGCGAAGTGGGAGAGAGAGAGAGGGACGGGATCGGGAAAGGTCCACGAGCCGGGACTCGAACTCGGGTCGCCCGAAGCACAACAGCGCTATATGTCAGCGCACTGCCCACGAGGCTATTGGTGCTGACCTAAGCTATTTTATTAATAAATCACAGAACAGTGTTGACAATACATTTCTGCGCTACTGAATGATTCTGTGAGGTGCGCGCGATGTGCAAGCTGTGTGTGTGTGTTACAATGGATACAGCACGTATTAGTTTAGAACATTCTCACAATCAATTTTGAGGAGAGCTCTCTGAGTGCATTTATTTGACATTTTAACTGATGCAAATGTGCGTGAGTGTGAGGAAATGGCCCTCTACAGGCCAGCGACTAGTCGACATCAAGCTTAAAGCATCATGGCACAGCATTAAAGTCGATTAGTCGACTAGTCTGTGCAACCCCTAGTGTCAGTGTTTCTGAACTCCCTGAAACGCCTCCAGTGTAGTCTTGAGTTTTCTTCCGTCGAATAAAAAAGCGGGCCTGGTTGAGTTAGTTAGTAGTGTGTTGAAAATCGTGGCTATGGTAAAGGGCTTGACCAATCACAACACACTGATCCAGCCGAATAATGGGAGCACATTGTGTTTTTCAGAAGGAGGGGCTTCATAAAAAGACAGGAACTAAACAGAGTGTTACTGACAGACTGGGAAGAGAGGAGCTGCAACAATGGACAGCTTATGAAACTGTGTTTTTTGAACATTCAAGCATGAAAACCGGTTCTAGTAGAACCCAAAACTTTGAAAAAGGGCATAATAGGTCATCTTTTTTTTTTTTTAAAGAATGTAGTTTAGCATTGCAGAAAAGAGAACTTTTATATGAAATCAACAGTGTAAAAACAAAACAAGGCTGGATGGAAAAGAGAAGTTGTTTTTTTGTGGATTTTTGAGTGGTGAGCATGAGGACATGGGAAGGTTAACACATGACCCATGTGACATCGATGTGTTGATTGCGTAAAGTTTTCACTTCTGTTTCAAACATATCAGACATGCTGACACTTACACTAAAACAGAGTCAGTGAAAAATGAAGAAAAACTGCATCTGCAGATCTCGAAACAAGAAGTGATTCGTTCTACGGGCCCTGAGAAGTAAACATGGGCAGTTTTCTGCATTTAAATGGTTTATAATTTTTAAATATTGAAATACTGAAATGTTTATCTAACTAAACTGGATTTGCATTTCCTATTAAGTGCACATTTCTGTTGATCATGCATGAGAATCAACACAATGCATTAAGGTTAAATAGATGCTAGAAAGAAAAATAAACCCAAAATAAAAAAACTAAATCCTGCCCAGCCACTGCGATAAGCCATTTCTGGTGCACATAATAGCTTCCTGTTTTTTACTGGTCCTGAAGTTTTTCAATCTTTGCCCTCCATTTGTTGAAGGAACCCTCGGATTACGGTCATAAAAGCCAACTCAGCAGTTATATTTAACCCAAGCTTAAACAACAAGCTTTCCAAACACACCAACTCTAATTCATACACACTTAGCAGATACTGACTTACTAAAACAAAAACATACAATTATTTACTGCAAAACCTCCTGCAATTCATTACTGTCTGGATCAGCTAAGGATCTGTAGTGCACCGAATGAGAACTTATAAAACAATAAATAAGTAAATATTTATTTGGACTTCTTCAAGGGTTTAACAAACAATAAATGATTTAGTTATTTAAATATTAATTGAACTATTCCAGTAAGTGCATTAGAATTGGCACAGGCTAAAATAATATAAATAAATATAATATTTATAAATAATAGGCTATAATAAATTATATATCTATATATCTCTATATCTCTCTCTATATATAGGTGCTGGTCATATAATTAGAATATCATCAAAAAGTTGATTTATTTCCCTAATTCCATTCAAAAAGTGAAACTTGTATATTATATTCATTCATTACGCACAGACTGATTTATTTTAAATGTTTATTTTGATGATTATAACAGACAACTAAGGAAAATCCCAAATGTGTATGTGTATACGCATGTATATACAGACACACACACACACACACACACACACACACACACACACACACACACACACACACACACACACACACTCACCTAAAGGATTTTTAGGAACACCTGTTCAATTTCTCATTAATGCAATTATCTAATCAACCAATCACATGGCAGTTGCTTCAATGCATTTAGGGGTGTGGTCCTGGTCAAGACAATCTCCTGAACTCCAAACTGAATGTCAGAATGGGAAAGAAAGGTGATTTAAGCAATTTTGAGCGTGGCATGATTGTTGGTGCCAGACGGGCCGGTCTGAGTATTTCACAATCTGCTCAGTTACTGGGATTTTCACGCACAACCATTACTACGGTTTACAAAGAATGGTGTGAAAAGGGAAAAACATCCAGTATGCAGCAGTCCTGTGGGCGAAAATGCCTTGTTGATGCTAGAGGTCAGAGGAGAATGGGCCGACTGATTCAAGCTGATAGAAGAGCAACTTTGACTGAAATAACCACTCGTTACAACCGAGGTATGCAGCAAAGCATTTGTGAAGCCACAACACGCACAACCTTGAGGCGGATGGGCTACAACAGCAGAAGACCCCACCGGGTACCACTCATCTCCACTACAAATAGGAAAAAGAGGCTACAATTTGCACAAGCTCACCAAAATTGGACAGTTGAAGACTGGAAAAATGTTGCCTGGTCTGATGAGTCTCGATTTCTGTTGAGACATTCAGATGGTAGAGTCAGAATTTGGCGTAAACAGAATGAGAACATGGATCCATCATGCCTTGTTACCACTGTGCAGGCTAGTGGTGGTGGTGTAATGGTGTGGGGGATGTTTTCTTGGCACACTTTAGTAGGGCTGAAACGATTCATCGAGTTACTCGATTAACTCGATTACAAAAATTCCTTGAGGCAAAAATTCTGCCTCGAAGCCTTGTTAAATTCCTATGACGCGCACTATACGCGCAGGGATCTGATTCACACGGACCGCTGTTCAATGTTCAGGAAGCAGAAGCACACCATAGCGCGTGATACATTTTGAATTTAGTTTAGATTCTAGATGCCCAGAATCACTATAGTAACTGCATGTTTTACACACTTTATACAGGTAAGTTGATTGCCGTTCTTATAGCTGCCACACACACACAGACGGCGCGCGCAAGCCCAGAAGCCAGATCGCTTTCACTTTCGTCCTCATAAAGTTTGACAAGTAAATGCTTTTAAAGGCTTGCCAGTTTGAACATTGAAGCGATTGTGCACTATTAAAAAACAACAATACGGAAAACTTCCGTTCAGTGCTCAGCTTTTTTCTGTGACACAGAGAGCCGAGCCGTGACACGTCTCTGACAACGTGCGCGCGCCCTGAAGGCAGACCTTTTTTCACGTGAAGATCGCGTGCAGAGAGCAGCGCAGAAACGCAGTGTCAACACTGTCCTGTGACTAAAGTAAAGTCACTAAAGTAGCTCAGAAACTCAACTCAACCGTTATAGGCATATATTTGAATACCTTTGAAGTACAAACCACAGCTTCATATTGAATAGAGACGGTATGAGTAATTCACACACACAATCTCTCTCTCTTTAATGCATTCAAATAAATGTAATGTAGGCCTACTGTGCTAATTTATCTGTAGCCTATCTGATGTTAAACAAGCAGAAATCTGCCCCATAGACAATAACTGCTGAAAGTGAACCGTTTCCTTCAAGTATTTTAAAAATCAACAAGAAATTCACTTTTTGCATTTGTTGGAAAAATTCCAACTTTAATAGTAGAAAATATTTACAGTAAAAACCTTTTCAGGAACTTACTCTAAAACGTTATGAGGGCAAAAAATGGAAAGCAAAGTAGTAAACGTATTCACGTTCAATTACAAGAGAGTATAGCCTAAAAAAAAAAAGAACCCCTTCACACACACACACACACACCCTCGTCTCTCTCTCGTGCCAGTCAGACAAATCGCAGCAATGCATCACATAAGCTTAAACTTTTATGTAGCCACACAACAATAATTTCAGCATGCGTTCACTGTATACACCGGGACATGATGTTGTGACGCGATTTTTCGAACGGATGCTTCACCTAAAATGCACTGCAATACAAGTGATGCAAGCCAAATGCAGCGTTCTATTGAAAATTAATGTATGTATTTCTGCCGTACCAAACTGCAATGAAGCCTCACACACGACACGCGTGCGGGCACACGCACACACACACACACACACACACTGCTAGGTTACCATAGCAAATAAGCTCACCCCAGATATTATATATTATTTGTTAGTAGCCTAATGGTAAATGCTGCAGGTGTAGAAATCTACATAAAATATATTTACTTTGATGTCAGGGCTAGATTACAGCATGAAACCTGTTGTGCATATTAATAAACTAAATTGCTTTTCCTCTTCATTTTTGTTATGCATTATTTGTTTTGGTTGTTTAAAAAAAACGTAAACAAATTTGTATCCGATTAATCGATCAATTAAGTGCTAGATTAATCGATTAGAAAAAGAAACGATAGCTGCAGCCCTACACTTTAGTGCCAATTGGGCATCGTTTAAATGCCACGGCCTACCTGAGCATTGTTTCTGACCATGTCCATCCCTTTATGACCACCATGTACCCATCCTCTGATGGCTACTTCCAGCAGGATAATGCACCATGTCACAAAGCTTGAATCATTTCAAATTGGTTTCTTGAACATGACAATGAGTTCACTGTACTAAAATGGCCCCCACAGTCACCAGATCTCAACCCAATAGAGCATCTTTGGGATGTGGTGGAACGGGAGCTTCGTGCCCTGGATGTGCATCCCACAAATCTCCATCAACTGCAAGATGCTATCCTATCAATATGGGCCAACATTTCTAAAGAATGCTTTCAACACCTTGTTGAATCAATGCCACGTAGAATTAAGGCAGTTCTGAAGGTGAAAGGGGGTCAAACACAGTATTAGTATGGTGTTCCTAATAATCCTTTAGGTGAGTGTATATATATATATAATATATATATATATATATATATATATATATATATATATATATATATATATATATATATATATATATATATATAAAATAAATATTACATTAAAATTAAATGAAATACAATTAACAATAAAAAATAAAAGATAACTCATATAATAAAAGAAAAATATATAATAAAAAATAAAATAAGATAATGGTTACAATGCAAATAAAATTTAAAATAAAAATAAAATTTAAAATAAAATTTATAAAGAAAGTAAAGCCAGTAATACCTTTTTAATTTATTTTTGTTAACTGAAATAAAATAAAATATAAATATTAGATGAATACTTAAACTAAACAAAAAATGAGAAATGTTTCCCTGCCAACTAACTGAAATAAGAAGCACTAAAATGTCTAACTGGAAACAAATAAGAAATAAAAAGAAAAAGAAATAAAAATACAAATAAATTAAACATAAATATATTTTTTTCTTTTTTAAATGACAAAAGCATAAAAAACCCTTACAAATATAAATATAAAAGCTAATTCAAAACATTAATGTATATATTATAATAGTAACACCGTTCAAGCTCGACAGGTTTTATGAGATTAAAACTAGTGTTCAAACGCTTGTATATGCTGTGGTAAAGCGTTTGCCAAACTCCCAAACATAAATGTAGATCAAATGAATTCACTATTCCATGAGCAGATGTTACTCGATGAACAACAAGGTCATTTTGTTGATGGAGAGCAACAGGTGTCGGTCCAAGACCAGCTGTGTGTGTAAGTGCATGACACTCATTTCCAGTAACGGTTGCTTTCACACAGGTCAGTCACGCTATAGAAAACAGCAGATTGTTAATCGCAGCCATTGATGTGTCGTCATGAATTCCAGGTCACTCAGTGGTGAGTCACGACAGACCGACAATAACAAATGACTTCTCCACACACTGTAGGTTTCCTGTGACAAGCACAGAAACAGGAAGTACACCATTGTGCCAGGAGAGAAATAAATGCCATGCTGTTACAAAACCACTCCCATTATGATCATTCACTGGCCAATGACAAAGACCACACAGGGCATTCAGAAGTGATAGACTATGAGAACATCCTCAGTTTATCAACAATGATGATGCTCAAGATTTCATAATGACTTTGCAACTAAACATGTGCAGCTATTAGAGGTCTGAATCTTCACTTGCCTCACGATTTGATCTGATTCAGAGGACAACGATTTGATTATAAAGGGTTTCTGTAAAGTGCTTTTTATTATCTATTTAAAGCTACAATATGTAATTTTTCACCACTAGAGTTCGCTTATTGAAAACAAAGGCGTATCTTGATGACGCCTTGATATCGCAGAGCTTTTATTATGCCACAGTCGCCACTTCCGCTCATGTGTATGTGGGGTAAAGCCCAGAGTATACTTCGGGCGTCCGTGTGTAGGCCTGTCGCGATAGTCAATAAATCAATTAATCGCACAATAAAAAGAAATGAGCTTGATAATTTTTCCGACCGTGATAATTTCCAGCGTCCGTTTTTGTATCCATTTTTGCAGAGCGTTACATTATATGATCACGCTCTCATACATGTAAATGCTTCTAAGCGCAACAAGACACAAGAGAATGCGCTGTATGTCAATGTCCTCTCCTGTCTGTGTGGTTGCGTCTCATGTCAGCTAATCGAGGGATACTCTGACACACACACACACACACACACACACACACACACACACACACACACACACACACACACACACACACACACACACACACACACACACACACACACACACACACACACACACACACACACACACACACACACACACACACACACACACACACACACACACACACACACACACACACACACACACACACACACACACACACACACACACTCTCCTGCTCACATCGAGTTCTCTTTTGCTCATGAACAAACAATAACAACAACACAGAGAATTTCGAGTATTCTCATATTAGGAGTCTTAAATTAGTTAAATAACGTCTTAAATGAACTTAAATGAGATGTGAGGAAATGAGATGCGCGTGAGATCCGCGTCATGTTCGGCAGCGGCTGTTCTTAAAGTGACAGGGGCACTGATGATGCCTGTCATTAATGTTCATCAAAGAACAAGAGAACAGAGAAAATTTTAGCTTTAATGATGATTAATCTATATTTAATTTATTATTTATGCAGATAACTATTACATTTCTGTATGTGTCTAACAGGGAAGGCACAGGTAAAAATAACATTATAATGGGGTTATGTAAAGATTGTTTTAAGTTCACTTAAATTAAAAGTTGTTATTTTTAAAGCCTAATAAATGTTGAAATTGGTAGCTTTCAGTTATACTGTAATGTAACGTCATTAATGTTTCATAGAGACATCAGTGATACTGGCCTTTATTAATAAAAACATGACAATACAACACATATTTAAAATATGCTGTCAATAAACTGTTTCTACATTAATTTGGAGAGTAACTGAAATTACTACAATATCAAAACATTAAAAACGTATTAATCGTGATTAATTACAGAAAAAAATTTGATTAATTAGTTACTTGTTTTTAATCGATTCCCAGAACTACCTAAAACACAATCATCCGGTGCAGTTTTCCCAGCTGTTTATTCAAGTGCATTTTTTTGTTAACAGACTGAGAATCCATTGCTTTTTTTTGTTTTGGTTGTTTTGTTCATTTATTGTGTGGATATTTAAAATGTTTTCGGTTTTCAGTGTTAAATAGTCTTTAGAAATAAAAGTTTATTGATCTTTGAAAAGGTGTACCTGCATTATTATGCCATTATCTTTATTTTAGATGAAAATGGTCTCAGAAGGACAATATAATGGTTTATTGCAATAATTTCTTGGCCAATTTATCGTCCAGCAAAATTTGTTATAGTGACAGGCCTATCCGTGTGACGTAATTTCCGTTATCAGGAGGGTTTGCGAGCGTCCACACACCCGTCTGCGTGCAGCCCAATTTTTGAGACAGCGCGGACCGTCCGCGTTCAACAGCGCATCCGCAAGAAAGTCAGAAGAGTCACAACAATTGTACTGTGTCGAACTCGGCCATCCGCGGTTGAGTATACTTTGAAAGCTGTGCCAACACGAGACGCGTCAGGACGCGGAAACTGAAGTACACCCAGCACTTAACGCAGCACTGTTTTATCATATTAAATACATTTGAGTGTGTTGAAAATTATGTTATAATTCTACTCGGCGGCTACTATGAGACACTTGTTCAGTCTGCAGTGAGCTACTTGGATATTAGGCATGGTAAAACATGGCAGTCTCTGTAAATCAAGAAAACCAGATTTAAACAATAAGACTAAATGTGTTAAGATATATAAAAGTTTTCTCTCTATGAATTGCTTATTTCTCTGGATTTAAACATTCTTGAAAACATTTGGGACAATGTACGTACACAAATCAACAAAATATATAACACTGTTCTAGTGGTTTTTGGATATTTTAATCCAAAAATCGTACATATTGTGCCTTTAACAAAAGCATTCAAGTAAGAAATAATACAGAATAAATAAATTATAGATAAATTGATTACAATAAAAGCTACAAAAGTTATTCAGTCAAGAGAAGTGTGATTACCTCTTTCATTTTAGGCCGCCTGAAGTTTTTTAGCTTTTAGTATGACTATGTTAGCCTTAAGGTTATGAATAAGCTGGTGTGTTCCAAAACAATGACAAAATTCGCATTTAGGAGATATAAGCGTTCAAAACTTACAGTCTCTCACTTCCGTTAAAATGGATCACAGATTTTGATGAAGCTGTGGCTGAAATCGGTCAGCTCTTCACACATTTACTATTTTCTACATGGTGAACGGCACATAGCGCACTATACATGCGATAGGAAATGATTCAGACCGTGTAAATATCATACCTGCCAACTTATCAAAAAACCTTGGCGTGAGATTTCGTTAGGGGAGATCAAAATTATGCAGCGCACGCAGCCACACAAGTTGGTGGCTCAGATATCAGAGAATTGGAATTAATTTGGTGTTGTACCCATGTTGTACCCTGCATTCTGGTGGTTTGTGGGGAGGCCCAAAGCCGTCGATATGGGCAGCCTACTGGAGATGGACAATATTGGTTACATTCTGTGAAGCAAACATAGCTGAAGGTTCACCACAAGGAAATTTTGGATTAAGTAGATGTGCTTTCCTGCATTCTAGTGGATTTTAGTGTGGTCTGCTAAAGATGTGCAATACCTGAACTTATTCTGAATCATGTTCGGCATCATGACTTGTAGAGCCTTCTAGACTTGAGCTAAACATTCAACCAGAAAACTATTGTTGTGCCTAAATGACTGCCTATGTATGCCTACCACAATTCATAGACCAGTGTTTAAGGTTGATTAAGGTAGGTAGGTTGATTGATATTTTGATTAGAATGGTATTAAACTAATTCTTAACTGAAACCTAGCCTATGATGTGAATAATTGTATTCTTAAGAGCACTTTGTTTGTAACAAAGCAGAGAGAGCAACCATTGACTACCATAGTGTTTTCCCCCCTACTTTGGTAGTGAGTGGTTGCTCTATCCGCTTGGTTACAAACATTCTTCTAAATATCTTCCTTTGTGTTCAGCAGAACAAAGAAATTCATACAGGTTTAGAACAACATGAGGGTGAGTAAATTATGACAATTTTCATGTTTGGGTGAACTGTCCCGCCAAAAACGACAAGATTAGTTAGGGAGGGACATTATTCTTCATGCAAAACCTCTCACCACATGGTCCATCAGAAACAAATAAAGTGCTACAAATAAAGTGCTTAAACAATACAACTTTTTCAAGCAATAAAACAGATGAATGCATTACAAAAATAACAAAGTGAGGCATAATCAGTATCAGATGCAGATCAGGAGCTGGGTAAATATTACAAGTTTTCAACTTATGTTAGCTAACGCGTTCTTCATGTATTGTGCTAGTTTAGCAATTATAATGTTTGGATCGGCACAAAAACACATAACATTTGCAGGCTTCATGGTTCTTGAAATTCAGACACAGTATTCAAGGACTGGCAATATATATGAAAACAAACATTGGTCTTAGAAAGTGCTTAAATTAAACTAAATTTAAGAATAGTTAAAGAAGAGAAACCGACATATTTCAGCTTTTTCTTTCAGGGAGTCTGCTGCCGAATTCAGACGAATGCAAAAGAAAAAACCCTATTTTTACACAACTTACACATACACACAGGTGTTGTAAATGTTAACTGTTGGATTGATAAGCTATGTGCATTCAAATAATGTAGAATAATAATGTATCTAGAATATTATATATAATCATATTTAAAATAAATGTATAATTTATCATTTTGACTCCTATTCTCTGTTCTTAAAAATGGTTTAGATTCAGTTATGTGATGTTGATCATTTTATAAAGCTTTTTTATAAAACAATTGCAAAACAGGATGATTTGTGAGAATTTAAGCTTTCAAATAATAGGCTACCTATTAATGATTAGGCCTAATGAGGCAGAAACAGTCGCTAATGAGGCATCTACTTATACATATCTATGGAGAGACAACAACGCACAATTCGGACTGCGGAGAGGATTATTGGTGCTCCCCTGCCAATCCTCCAGGACCTGTACTCTTCCAGAGTGAGGAAGAGAGCAGGGAAAATCCTCACAGACTCCGCTCACCTTGGACACTTTCTGTTTGAACTGATACCATCAGGACGGCGACTCCGATCACTGGCCACTAGAACATCTAGGCACAGGAACAGTTTCTTCCCACAGGCCATTTCCCTCTTGAACAGTTAAATACCCCCCCAAAGTGCAATACTCTGACTGTTTAGTGCAATCTTTTAAACTCAGGAGATTATTTATGTTTATTTATTCATACTACTCAAATACTGTAAATATGTTCATAATCTGTAAATGTTTATTCTGACTAAACGTAACTGAGACCTTGTATTTTTTATACTATTTTTCATATTTTTATTCTTAGAATTTGTATTACTATGTTCTTGTTGTGTTTGTATTGTATATGTGCACTGGAAGCTTCAGCACCAAGAAAAATTCCTTGTGTGTGCAAGCACACTTGGCAATAAAGCTCTTTCTGATTCTGACAGCAGCGCATCTGATTCCTATTTAAATGGTCTTTTTGCGGTTTAATATTCACAGACACTAGTCTATATCACAATATGTGTTCTAGGGTTCAGTGGCGCTCATCAGCGCCATACCGTCGGGGAGTTTGAAAAGAACGAACGAGTCTCGGGCCAAGATCGGAATTTTTTTTTTTTTTCGTGAGAAATTGGATGTGTGGCGTGAGTGAGTGTGAAAACAGGCAAAACCGTGGCAAACACGGCGAAAGCGTGAGAGTTGGCAGCACTGAAATATGCTTTCAGTTGAGGTGAATGAAGTCTGGTTTCACATTACTTTCACGCGCACCGCCGCAGCGCACACACACATAGTCTAGAGCAGAGCCGTTGACTAGAGACACGAGAGCGCAGCCCCGTTTTAGGGGAAATTACGTCAACACATTGAATAATGCTGCGTGTTTCAAGGCACTTCAGTGGGCCTTTAACATTAATAGCAGCAGGTTTATTATATCAAGACCGAATGCACAGATCTAATAAAATGTTACACATCAGATTTCTTTCCCCAAATGTTAACGTTCACTTAAGTCATGACCAACTATGCTTATGTGAATACTCGCTAAGATAGATATTTTGAAATAATTCTGTGTATCTGAGCGCTCAAGCGTAATACGCCACTAAAGAGTTTGATTATTGCATGATGTCGGAGAGAGGTGGCTTTCTGTGTGCACGCTTTGAGTGTGTCAGTCAGCGTGATTAACACATTGAGATCTTTTTCGTGGCTTATTGCGCTTAATAAATACAAAGTTCTGTCATGACACTATGGATGGCGCAGACTGACTCAATCTGCTTTCTGATTGGTTCCTGCTGTTTCAGTAGCTCAGCCTTCAAATACCCATTGCAGTTTGCAGCAAGATTTCAGACAACCTCCCCAGCTCCACCTGTATAGTTCTGCTATTTTGTACAGCAGCAGCATGTCCTACTTGCTCACAGTAGCGTGTCGGTGCATAATCGCTCACATCAGCATCACGATGCATCGTAAATGTATTATATTCCACAGCTCTAACAGCTATAATACTCCAGTAGACACTTGACCTCGAAAACTATTTATTCTCGTGGCACTTTCAACCCAATCTGTGTTTAAAGTATGATTTATTAATAGTATTTTTTCCCAATTGCACTTGTGGTGGAGAAATGACAATTCTCCTTTTAAAATTTCATGGAATATTGCATTTATTATAAATTATTTATCCATGCACATCATTTTTTTAATTCATGTGCCTCGTAATCTATAATTAAAATAACCTCGCCTCCCTCTTGCAGTGACATCTCTTCTCTAATGTATACTGGTGTGAGGGCGGGGCAACCTGTCACTCAAATGAGATCGACCAATACCAAACCTACAAACCTCCAATAGCACCCTACATTTTCTCATTTTCTGTTTCATTCGGATAACGTCATAATGAAGACATTTGCTTAAGGGGCATCCAATAATACAGCTGAACGCAAGCAGGCTGGCATGCCGAAGGATGGAAACAAAAAAATAACCGTCTCAGACTGTAGCTTTCATCTTAGAAACAAGAACAGCTGTTTTATTTTAATGGCTCTAGCCAATTTCCTCACAGCTGGTGAAAATCTCATATCTGCAGAGCAATACGGAGCAAAATGCTGCTTTGGGCAACTTGGGAGAAATAGATGAACTGAGTAATAAAATTAATTGGTTACACAGGATATCTAGATACTATAAAGTGTATTCAGGGGGTGTGCCACAGAACAGATGTGTGGATGTTTACTTCAGTTGTAACTAGTGTTGTTTTAGTATCAGTGATATACTATTATAGTTTTTGTTAATATTGAGAATTACATTTTATTTAAATATTTTTTGTGTTCATTTTCATTTTAAAAACATTATCATAAAAACTTTTCTCTTATTTTTTTGTTGTTGTAAATATATGTATAGTTTATTAAGTTTGAATTTATTTAGTTTTAGTTATTTTAGCACTTCAACTAAAAGAAAATGAGAAATGTGCTTTGGCAACTAGCTTAAAATAAAGCCATTGTTTTAATACTTTATTTTATTTCAGTTAATGTTTATGTTAAGTACATTTTTATGTTTTTAGTTCTGGTTAATGATAATAAACCTGGTTGTAGCATAGTAAATTAGAAATTATGTGAATATTTTCACCAGCTGAAAGTAAAAATCTTCAATAAAACAGCAATAATTATTGAATAAAAATAAATTATTTTCTAAAGTTCTATAATAAGTGGAAGATTTATACTAATAAAAATGTTTTTGCACAACGTTAACTGCACAAAAAAGTGAATAAAAATATAGTGAGAACATGTGACCAGTTACATAATGGAAAAAATACTTGCTTAAACCTAAAATCTTGACCCTGAATAAAAAAAAAAAGTTTCAATATCAAACATATTCTTTGAGAGAATCTTCAAATACCCATTTAACAAATTCAGCAAAGTTTCTTAAAGAACGTTCCTATACACTGGGACAACTTTGGGATTATACAGATTTTCAGATGATTTCTAAAATAAAACAGAGACATTGCAAATATCCAGAGTGTTGTGAGTGAAAAGACAGAATTTTGTTTCTCAATGATTGTCATTTACTAAATTTTGTTAGTACACAAAACACAATAGGCAAACCCAATTACTAACCTTGTTCGTACGTGTGCCGTGTTTAATAGTGACATCATATCCTTGCAAGATTCCATTCAACTTATCAGGGGGCAGAGGTTCCCATCGGATCATCAACATGGAATTGTTCACATAAACGGTCAAGTTTTGGGGGGCCTCCAATGGAACTGACAATAATACAAGTAAAAAGTAAAATTACACTTTCATTTCAGATAAATCATCCCTTGAACAACATGTAAAATACTGACCAAAGACAAACCAAAGGACTACACTAAAACCAACAAAAAAGCAGTAATTCCAGATTGTATTACATTAGAAGTTTGGTATAACAAACCAAAATGCTTATCAGGAACTAAAAATATCCTTCACAGTTCTTTTAGGAATACAGAGGAAATCCTTTTTGGACACACCCATAAGAAAAGCATTTCTAACTAACAGGTCACTCCCATTCCCATTTGGAAAACTCTTTGGATATGAAAAACATAATACTACAGGAATTCTCTTCTAGTCTTTCTTCTATTAGCAAAATGTAATTCTCATATTGCACTCAACTACATCTTCCATTTCCAGACTGGAAATTATATGATAACACTTTTTTTTTTTTTTTTACTTGTTATTGGATAAAAAAATGAGAAGCTTTTCTTTACAAGATAATCGAATGCACTCATAAATGTGACATCATGTGACAACAAAGTAGCATATCAATGTTTAACATGTTTATTGTTGCAAATGCATATCCTTTTCCTTCCTATTTTTCAAAATGAGTACAGTCTATATACTATGTAGTAAGCTAGTGTTTCATTTTGAACATACACTTGCATTCAAAAGTTTGGGTGTGTACGTTTTTTTTTTTAAAGAAATTGTTCAGTAAGGATGCATTAAATTACAGCTGAACAATTCATCGTTAAAAAGACAGCAATCTCGATTCACACACACATCCAGGCCATCTTATTCAGAAACAATTTAGCTCTATTAAACCTTTGACAAGTGCGATCACAGTAAACATTCAGATCTGCGTTGGCGCTGATGATGACCCAGAGAGAGAGAGAGAGAGCGGTCGTCATGTTTGGGTATGAAACAGCTTGTCTGGCTATCACCAGACCAAGCTCCATTTAAGATTGAACATTGGTCTGGGGAGTCTGCTCTGTATTTTCTACTGCACAAGAGGCGTGATCAACGAGCATAATTCAAATGACTCGGTACGCAATTGGATAGTCCTTCAACCAATCAGACCACAAGAGGTGTGATCAACGGGCAACGACCCATCGCTTCTCTATCCATCATCGTGTTAAACCCACCAATAGCACGCCAGGTGGATAAGCCAGTCTGTGATTGGTTCCCGCAAAAGTGTAACAGAAGCAGTAGAAATTAATGTACAGGTTTCCAGACTGAGTTGCAGGGTGAAATCAAATCGCCGGCAGTTCAGGCTGGGTTTACCCAGTCTATGAAACAGTCACTCAGGATCATTATTTCCGTCTTGCAACAACAATTCATATTAAAATCACAGAAGTACTGGGATAAAAGTTTATAGTTCAGATATAAACACTGATGTCTATGGTAGTGATCAAAATAGAGCAAATCATTTTTGAAACTTGATGCTTCATATAAAGATTGTATCAATTACATTGTTACACCAGTAGGTGTCGACAAGTGACTGTAAAAAATGCTTTTGTTATTGAATCATTCATTCAAGAAATTCGATCAAAAACAGATTCATCCTAGACTGGGTAAACCCAGCCTGATCTGCCGCGATTTGATTTCGCCCTGCAACTCAGTCTGGAAACCTGTACATTCATTTCTACTGCTTCTGTTACACTTTTGCGGGAACCAATCATGGACTGGCTTATCCACCAGGCGTGCTATTGGTGGGTTTAACACGATGGCGGATAGAGAAGCGATGGGTCGTTGCCCGTTGATCACGCCTCTGGTGGTCTGATTGGTTGAAGGACTATCCAATTGCATACAGAGTCATTTGAATTATGCTCGTTGATCACGCCTCTTGTGCAGTAGAAAATACACAGCAGACTCCCCAGACCAATGTTTAATCTTAAATGGAGCTTGGTCTGGTGATAACCAGACAAGATTCATCCAGTAATGAAGTGAAGTCTTTGAGTGAGTCATTGAATCATTCATTCAAACTGATATTTTAAATTACATATTTTTGAATAGACTGTTTTGTGTAGTTGTCTGTTCCGAATCATGATCTCTATTTAAAAAAAATAAAAAAAATAAAAAAAATTACCCAGAATCATGCAACTCTACATTAAACTGATCAAAAGTGACAGTAAAGACATTTATAATATTACATTTGATGTCAAATAAATGCGGTTTATCTATCTATTCATCACAGAATCCTGAAAACATGCATTACGGTTTCTGCAAAAATATGAAGCAGCACAATGGTTTTCAACATTGAAAATAATAATAGATGTTTCTTACTGTAAACATCAAATCATCATATTAGGGTGATTCCTGAAGGATCATGTGACAGGAATTGTATTTTTGATCAAATAAATGCAACCTTGGTGCACATAAGAGACGTCTGTCAAAAACTGAAAGTTTTGAATTTTTGAATCTTTTGAATGGTAGTGTACCCAGTGGCTCGAAATGTTTTTCATTCACAGAAAGTCCAGGAAGTTGCTCCAGGAATCTGACTCACCGCCCTCTGTAGTGTTGCTCTGAACCCAAGCGCTTTGTGGTGACAACCCGATCTCATTGGTGCAGGACACACTCATGTTGTACCAGGTCATGGCTTTGAGTTTGTTGATTTCATACTGAAACGGAGGCACTTGTGTGCTGTATGCGGCAGTAGGACTCCCTGGCTCACGGCCGAGCTCTCGCACCTACAACACATGATTTAGGGCATTTATGAATCACTACAAAATGATCAGAATCATCTGAACCAAAGTTCTCAGTGGTGTTACTTTACCAACTGAACAGAACTATGATTTCAAGTTAAAATGGATGGAAAAGAAATCACAAAAAAAGAAAATCACCCTGAACTGAACACCATGTTCCTCAGAGGAATCATCACAACACAATAACCTTGTACAATGTTCATTCATTTTGTCCCTCTTACCGTGATGTAGCACGAGATGAGAGGAGAGAAGCCATCGTGTCCCGGAGTCCAGCTCAAGAGGAGTTTGTTGGCCTCACGTTTTACTACTGTGACCTGTGACACTTTGTCAGGAAGCTCTGGAAATACATTAAAGGATTAGTTCACTTTTAAATAAACTTTTGCTGATAATTTACTCACCCCCATGTCATCCAAGACATGGGGGTGAGTAAATTATCAGCTAAATTAAAAGACAGTCTTTCTTTCTGCAGTCAAAAAGAAATTAAGGTTTTTGATGAAAACATTCCAGGATATTTCTCCATATAATGGACTTCAATGGGCTCCAAACGGTTCAAGGTCCAAATGACAGTTTCAGCGCAGCTTCAAAGGGCTTTAAACGATACCAGACGATGAATAAGGGTCTTATCTAGCGAAACGATCAGTTTCTGCGAGAAACCGAGCAGTATTTATGCTATTATTTTACCTCTTATCAGACGAACGTGATCATCTCTGAGCTCCGCCATAACTTCCGCTAAGTGAGCTCAAATACAAGCGTGGTCATAGATGTATACGTAGATGCCTCATTAGCGCCTGCACGGATCAGTAGAATGAGGCATCTACGATCGATATATCTATGACCACGCTCATATTTGGAAGTTATGGCAGAGCTCAGAGATTATCACGTTTGACTGATAAGAGGTAAAATCATAGCATAAATACTGCTCGGTTTCTCGCAGAAACTGATCGTTTCGCTAGATAAGACCCTTATTCATCGTCTGGTATCGTTTAAAGCCCTTTGAAGCTGTACTGAAACCAACCCGTTTGGAGCCCATTGAAGTCCATTATATGGAGAAATATCCTGGAATGTTTTCATCAAAAACCTTAATTTCTTTTCAACTGAAGAAAGAAAGACATGGACATCTTGGATGACATGGGGGTGAGTAAATTATCAGCAAAAGTTTATTTAAAAGTGAACTAATCCTTTAATCATGCATGTGTGTTAGAGCCATAAACGACATTAATTTTGCTATATTTTCTTTATATTAAAGGCACAATATGTAGTATTTAAAGTAGTTTTTGAGGTAGATTTCTCTTATAATGTAACTTGTCATGTAGAGGTTTACTTTTTCTTTGTCAAGTTATGGATTGGATGTGTCAAATACACGTGCAACACCCTTGTGGGAAAGGCCGAAGAAAGGAAAATGACTCGGATCACCATTACAATCTAAAATTACATGGAGGATAAAAAAATTATTAGTTAAAAATTATTTAAAATTAGTTATTAGTAAAATTATTTAAAAAGTAAAAAAAGTTTAGTAACTGAAACTATTTTAAAAAGTCACTTTCATTAATTGAAAAAAAAAGAAGAAGCTGAAATGCAATAAAATATAAATATTGGATGAAGGAAAATGTTGCCTTGGCAGCTAACTATTAATATAAAAGTTTAAGATGAAGTAAGAAATAGCTAAACTAAAACAAACAAAAATATAAAGCTAAATAGAAGTATTAAAAAAAACTAATAAAAATGGCAAAAGCACATAAGAAAAGTACTAAAACGCAACTAAACTGAACACTGAAAATATAAAAATATTATAGTATATAAATGATAGTAAATATGACACTGTTCTCGTGTTCAGCACCTTTGATATTGACGTGAGCTTCTCTGGAGACTGTGAGGCCCTTCTCGTTGTGAGCTTCACAGCTGTACTGGGTGGGAGCATCAACACCTGCAGAGAACAGAAATAAAACATTTAATATCTCACTCTAATATGCAGATATTAAAACAATGGAAGATGGGAGCCTGTTTGGGAACAATCAGTGGTGCTTGCTAACTATTATTATTACTCATGGTTTTAAGAATTATACAAAATTGTTCAACAGTTTGAGGTCAGTATGATTTTTTTATTTATTTTATTCAGCAAGGATGCATTAAAATGATCAAAAGTGACAGAAATCTTTTGTAACATTTATAAACGTCTTTACTATTTCTTTTGAACTTTATATTCAAAGAATCCTGGAGAAAAAAAAGGTATCAGTTTTCACAAAATTTGTTACACTGTTTCAAAATTGATAATCATCATAATGTTTCTTGAGCAGCAAGTCATCATATTAGAATGATTTCTGAAGGATCATGTGACACTGAAGACTGGAGTAATGATGATAAATTCAGCCTTGATCCCAGGAATTAATTACATTTGACAATATATTCACATAGAAAACAGTAATTTTAAATTATAATAATATTTCACAATATTTTACTTTATCTTTTGGATTAAGTAAATGCAGCCTTGATGAGAACATCTCTCACTCTCTTGCTGCGTCCCAATTCGCCTACTTATACTACGTCCTAAAAGTATGTACTCTTTTTGTGAAGAAAAAGTACATACTTTAGAGTGTGTAGCAGAAGAGTATGCAAGCTTTGGGACATACTACTTCGCCATCTTTAACGGACTCTGTTGCTTAGTTACGTGCGTCACCGTTTAAACTGCCCTGTCAATCATCATCACAGTTCAAATCCTCCACAATGAGTTTAATTTCCTACCGTATCGGAGAGAAATGTAGTCGCACGTTGATCTGCCATTCGTGGGTCTTTCATGCAGAGACTCCTCTCATGTGTTTGCAAAGTTAATGGCCAAACGTATGATTACAAAAGTTCACAGTGCTGCTGCAGGTGAAATATAATGTGGCTAACATTGAATAGATATATTTTTGTCAGGTTAAACACTGATAATTGCTCACTCAAACCCCTTTATCTAAACCTCTCTACTTAACTGTCAGACTTGCGTAACCGTCATGTTTGTAGTTTTTTAACACTTTTTATCCACGTTTGTAGTTCTAATGTAATCCTCGTCCATTTCGCAATGGGTTGTGGGCAATATCAGCCGTTGGAGTGCGCATCGATCTGCACTTCGTGTTCTGACCGGAAATAGTAGACCATCCGGGAATCTTTGGAATACTCTTTTCAACATACTACGATTTGGGACATACTAATTCTTTTTTCGAATACTATTTAGGACGGATAGTAAGCGAATTGGGACGCAGCGCCTCACTCACTCTCTCTCACACACATACACACACTCTCTCACACTGCTCTGGGTGTGCGTTCACTTGGATGGGTTAAATGCAGAGCACAAATTCCAAGTATGGGTCACCATACTTGGCCACACGTCACTTCTCACACACACACACACACACACACACACACACACACACACACACACACACACACACACACACACACACACACACACACACACACACACACACACACACACACACACACACACACACGGAAACCATCCACAGCAGCCTACAATCTTGGCTGTGAGTTTTGCACAATTAAGCATCACATACATTTTTAAAAATCAAAAAATAAAATGGATATTATCATTTGGTGCTTAAAATCTAAATAATAATGATTCTGCAGGTGACATGCAGTCAACATCAGGTTTGCATCAATGGTGGAGGTCGAGCACATGCAGGACTGCGTAACTTTCACCGCCAGCGCGTCTCACAGAACGAGTCTTTCAGTGCCACTCCACGCCAACACTCCAGCCCCACTCTGACACAAGCCCAACCATAATATCCCTTTTGTGCGAGTGCATTTCTGCCCAGACCCAAAGACACAAAGGACACATTGCTTCCCCCATTGGAGCTGACAGGAAGCTACTTGTTTGGTTGTTGACATGTTTCTGAGTATCAAATGTGTCTATCTCTGACTGTCAGTGGGACAGATCGTGCCTCCGTTTTCAAGCGCCACAGTGACTGAACTATGCTATTGAAATGCCGTCTGGAAAAAGATGCAAATTTAAATAATACACGACAGTATTTCATTCACTGTAGGAATGATTATAGGTTCAGTCTGGACTTGGAAAAGCAAGGTTTCTTGAATATAAACACTCCAGTCTTTCTAAATGATACCTAATTTGCTGAACCCAACACGCAGGGATGTTTTGCACCAATTATTTTTGAGGTAGAACTCCATCAAGAAGACAATAAATAGTCAGACATTTGCCCTTGCTCTTGAAAATTTAGGCCCTGTTTACACCTGGTATGAAAGATGTGTTTTGGTCGATCAGATCACAAGTGGACGACATTATGGGAAGCGCGCTAGTCAGACAGGATTAAACTTTGTTGGCTGATGGTTTGGTTTGAAGATGAAAAACATACCAAGCACAATCGGCTGGTCTTGCGGCTGTCAGAGCAGAAACGAAAACTGCTGCTCTCCATATGTTTTCTGTCATCTTCGGTGCGTTCATATGTAAATTTTGTGAGCTTATTTTGTCCAGTAGATTGAAAGATCTGAAAAAGCTCATAGATTTACCTGCCCATAGACCCTCCCCTCGAAGAAATCAGGACAGAAGTGGTTGAAAGTGGACAAAAGAGGTGTAAACACCAGGTCTCCCTCGTCTACTTTTGATCCGATCGACGGAAACCCATTTTGTCAAGTTAAGCTTTTGTTAGCGGAAGTCAAGTCAAGTCAAGTCAACTTTATTTATATAGCGCTTTTAACAATGCAGATTGTTTCAAAGCAGCCGTATAGCCATTCTGGAGAAAATGGTGATGTCATCAGTTCATTTCAATTATCATACAGTGGCAGTGTGGGCTTTAGATCAGTAATTTAGTTTATATGGATAATTTAGTTTAATAATTGATATTTAGTTGTGTCCCCAACTGAGCACGCCAAGCCAGAGGCAACAGTGGCAAGGAAACCAAAACCCCATCAGGTGACCTAATGAAGAAAAATAAACCTTGGGAGAAACCAGGCTCAGTCGGGGTGCCAGTTCTCCTCTGGCCAATTAACAAACAGCGTATTATTATTATTATTATTATTATTATTATTATTCTGGCTGCTTTACAGGTCGGAGGTCATAATAGATCGGAATATTCAAAGGACCGGAGGCAACACGCTGGAGACGGGTTTATTGAGGATGATGTTGATTAAATAATTATTAAAGTGCAATATTCGAATGATCAGAGGCAACACTCTGGAGACGGGTTTATTGCGGATGACATATCGATTTAAGTATTATTAAATTGTAATATTCGAACAATCGGAGTCATCACGCTGGAGACGGGTTTATTGAGGATGCCGTGTCGATGAGGCAGTTTTAGAGGGAGTCTAATCACGGTCTCTGCAGACACTTCAGGGTCATGCGTTGGTCTTGTCTGGGCGCAGGTCCACCATCTGATCTGGATACGGCCCGGATCTGGCTGACTGCAGTAAACCTCGGGATAAACAGAGAGACTATCATTAGCGTAGATGCCATTCTTCTGATGATGTAACGAGTACATCAGGTGTTATAGGAAGTGTTCCCGATTCCGGCTGACCTAGTTAATGCAGCCTAACAATCATTTCATTGAAAAAGTGTTTTATGTGTATGCCACAGTAAAGAGATGTGTTTTTAGTCAAGATTTAAACTGACAGAGTGTGTCTGCTTCCCGAACAATGTTAGGAAGACTGTTCCAGAGTTTAGGAGCTAAATAGGAAAAGGATCGACCGCCTGCAGTTGATTTGGATATTCTCGGTATTATCAACTGGCCAGAGATTAGAGAGCGCAGTAGACGAGATGGAGTATAATGTGTTAAGAGTTTGCTCAAGTATTGGGGAGCTAAACCATTTAGTGCTTTGTAAGTAATAAGCAAGATTTTAAAATGTATGCAATGTTTAATAGGCAGCCAGTGCAATGTTGACAGAACTGGGCTAATATGGTCATACTTCCTGATTCTAGTAAGAACTCGAGCTGCTGCGTTTTGTACCAGCTGGAGTTTATTTATTAAGCGAGCAGGGCAACCAACCAGTAGAGCATTACAATAATCTAACCTTGAGGTCATGAACGCATGAACTAACTGTTCATCATTTTGCATTGAGAGCATGTGCCGTAATTTAGATATATTTTTAAGATGGTAGAATGCAGTTTTACAGATGCTAGAAACGTAGCTTTCAAACGAAAGATTGCTATCAAAGAGCACACCCAGGTTCCTCACTGACCACAAGGACTTGACAGAGCAGCCATCAAGTGTTAGACAGTATTCTAGGTTACTACTTGTGGAGCTTTTTTGTCCAATAATTAAAAAATATTTTTTTTCTGAATTGAGTTGCAGGAAATTACCGGTCATCCAGTGTTTTATCAGCTATACATTCCGTTAATCTTGTGAATTGGTAAGTTTCTTCAGGGCGTGAAGAAATATAGAGCTGAGTATCGTCAGCATAACAATGAAAACTAACGCCATGCTTCCTAATGATATCTCCCAGTGGTAGCATGTACAGGGTGAAGAGCAGCGGTCCTAGCACTGAGCCTTGTGGTACTCCATACTGAACATGTGATCGGTGTGACATCTCTTCATTTACTGCTACAAACTGATAACGGTCGCATAGGTATGATTTAAACCATGACAACGCAATTCCACTAATACCTACATAATTTTCGAGTCTATTCAAAAGAATGTTGTGGTCGATAGTATCAAATGCAGCGCTAAGATCGAGTAACACTAATAGAGAGATACAGTCACGATCGGATGATAAGAGTTAATCATTTGTAACTCTGATGAGAGCAGTCTCAGTGCTATGATACGGTCTAAATCCTGACTGGAAATACAGATACCATTTCTTTCTAAAAAAGGAACAGAAAGTATACAAATGGAGTCTGTCCACAAAAACAAGCATGCGAGTAGGCTGGACAGATTGCAAGTTGTACATGTGCCAGGAAGTGTATGCTGCATTTCTGACGGCCTGTAATTATTGGGTTTGGAGAACAGCCATGCTAGCAGGCTCTGCATACGGATCCAGCAGAATCCGGTTCAGGGTCTACTACAACAACACTAATAAAAAAAAGAGTACCAGAATGAAGTTTTTTGAGCACGTACCATGGTCATTCCTTCATATACTGAGTACCTTTAAACACCAAGTAAATAGAATGGTATTATCTAAACTGACAAACAACATCCAGGCATCTAGGACTGCTAAATTAATCAAAATAAAACCATAATCGTTTATCGGATTATCAAATCACAGAGGCTGCAATATAATTCAAAGTGTTCTTTTACACACGAGCAGCTCATGATCCAGCGTTTTCGGTGTTCACAGTAAATGTAGCTCCACATGAACTCATCTCTGCATCTGCTCTGAGTTTGGGTCGCTTATAACATGCATCTGGAAACACAACATGCACCAATCGTCTTCCCATACTTGTAACGAGAAGCGATAATAAACAGTCACAAATTACTTTACAATGGTTAAAATTGTGAATTTCTCTGGATTTAAACATTTTTGGAAAGGTTTGGGACCATGTACACAGATCAAGCATAACATTTTGACCTAATATTGTGTTGGTCTCCCGTTTGCTGCCAGAACACCCCTGACCCGTCGAGGCATGGACTCCACTAGACCCCTGAAGGTGGGCTGTGGTATCTGGCACCAAGATGTTAGCAGCAGATCCTTTAAGTCTTGTAAGTTGCGAGGTGGGGCCTCCATGGATCGGACTTGTTTGCTCAGCAAATCCCACAGATGCTCGATTGGATTGAGATCTGGGGAATTTGGAGGGCAAGTCAACACCTCAAACTCATTGTTGTGCTCCTCAAACCCTTCCTGAAACAATTTTGCTTTGTGGAAGGGTACATTATCCTGACACCTTTCAATCAGAACCAGCATTAACTTCTTGAGCAATTTGAGCTACAGCAGCTCGTCTGTTTGATCTGACCACACGGGCCAGCCTTCGCTCCCCACGTGCATCAATGAGCCTTGGCCGCCCATGACCCTGTCGCCGGTTCACCACTGTTCCTTCCTTGGACCACTTTTGATAGATACTGACCACTACATATCGGGAACATTCCCAAACTACCTCTGTGATTTGATAATGTTATGCCTGATCGATGTAAGTACACAAGCGAAAAAATATATATAACACTGTGCTAGTGGTTTTTGGCTATTTTAATTCAGAAATCTTACATACTGTGCCTTTAAACGTGAAATTCTGGAGTACAAATATGAACATAACATTATGTTCTTGTAAAACGTATTTCAATCTTCGTTTTTTTTAAACTTCTAAAAATAATTTATCCATCCAAAATACATTAGCAACACCCTTGCAACCATCCTATATTATATTTCAGGTAGTGATCAGTTTGGAATATGAAAACTGTTGTCTAGTTGTTATTAGGAGAAAGTGATGCATTTTCTTGAGTCCGCATTGAGCATACAATTGCATCTAAACACAAGTGTATCCAGTGTATAGCATGTTCTGAATGATTAAGCACATTCGCAGTGGCTGAAGTTTCATAATGGCTTCACCGAACTCAGCATTTATGTGGACATTTTGTAACTTGAGCAGTAATTACTGGCTATTCTTCACATGGGAAACCATCATATCCAGCTCTAACTAGTTCCCTCTTAATGGAAACACACATCACAGCATCCAGAGAGAGAAAGAAAGTGTTTGTGTGTGCATGACGTAATGCAACCATTGTGCGGAGAAGGACAGTGAGCCAGAGTTCAACATGGAAAATCAGAGACGTACTGTGTTCACATTGTTTGATTTAATGCCAGTAAGAACCACACTTTAAAGGAGAAGTGGGCCGCAACATGGTTTTACCGCAATCTTAGAGTGTTTTTGTCTCATACATGAGAGATGAAACGTGCACGTGAGATGAAACATGGCGCACTTATTAAACAAAGAAAGGGGAGTTTCTGATCTTGATCTTCAAACAAGATCTACAAACTGAATTGATGCTTTTAAACAAGCTGTCAGATTCAGAGCCAGATAAAAAGCCATTTCAAACATACGTTTTTAAAATTAAAATAACAGCTTCAAAATGTGTGTTTTCGATACGGGTGTTACGGTTTAAGTATCGTCAAATTATGTTTACCATAGGCTTTATTTTACACACAAATCAAAAAATTCTCATTATAAAACCCCAGAGGAAAATTTCGATGGAACCAGTGACGAATTCCTCTTCCGGGCTCTGACGTCATACCTGCACCACTCTACTGCACAAATATACTTTAGGGATGCACGATATATCGGCAACATTTCGTTATGGCGGATAAATGATTATTTTTGATGTTATCGTTATCGGTCCGATAAGAAAATTTGACCGATATAGTCAAGCCATTTCCTTCAGCTGAGACAGACGCGCTGTCCACCATGATGGGTTTGAATTGCTCTAAATATGATTGGAATCACTTCGGAAAGGAAAATACAGTTATGTGCAACGCAAGTCTATCATATAATCTACATAAAATGATGAGAATACGGCTGTAAAAGAACGTTGTGTTTCAGCGCGTTTGTTGAGGGAAGAGCGCGCCCACGGAGTTGCACCTTCATGACAAGCACAGTCAAGTTCGCTTGTGCATTCACGGCCTTTTGTGCCATTGTAAGTTGTAATTAGGGGTTCAAGCATGAAATGCTGAAACCCTATTGTAATTGTAAGGTTTCGTAAAACGCATCGTGCAGGCCAAACCGTAAGGCCTAGAGACATGAAACCTGGCCAGATGGTAGGCCTCAGTTTGGGGACAACCTATCAGAGTATGACCCCGATTTGCCCATAGGTGGCGCTACAGCAACCAAAAGTTCAAAATTGCTCATAACTCTTAGACTGTTTGTCCCAGAATCAAGTGTCTTATATCGTTGGAATCCGTGGCTCAAGGCGGACAAAATGGCTATCTCAGATTTTGATTTAGGCAGGGAACATTTTGTGCTATGTCGAATTTTGTCCAAAACCTACTTTTGCAAACTAGTCCCTGGTTTTTTGCCCGATCGGAACCAAACCAGTCTAGGACAATTCTCTGGACTCTCTAGATCAATAATTATTGAAAAAAAGTTGAACTTTTGCATTTGGGTGGCTGTAACAGGGTCATTTAGAAAAGGGGTGTGGCAAAATACACTAAAAAACCTATAAATCCCAAATGAAAACTCAGAACTCCACCAAAATTGATGAGCATATGTGTCAGAACATGGTGAGGAAGCATGCAGAGTTTCATGGAGATCGGACCATAGGTGGCGCTATAACTGGCAAAAAGCCTTCATTCTTATTAGGGGTTCAAGCATGAAATGCTGAAACCCTATTGTAATTGTAAGGTTTCGTAAAACGCATCGTGCAGGCCAAACCGTAAGGCCTAGAGACATGAAACCTGGCCAGATGGTAGGCCTCAGTTTGGGGACAACCTATCAGAGTATGACCCCGAATGGCCCATAGGTGGCGCTACAGCAACCAAAAGTTCAAAATTGCTCATAACTCTTAGACTGTTTGTCCCAGGATCAAGTGTCTTATATCGTTGGAATCCTTGGCTCAAGGCGGACAAAATGGCTATCTCCAATTCTGATTTAGGCAGGGAACATTTTCTGCTATGTCAAATTTTGTCCAAAACCTACTTTTGCGAACTAGTCTCTGGTTTTTTGCCCGATCGGAACCAAACCAGTCTAGGACAATTCTCTGGACTCTCTAGATCAATAATTATTGAAAAAAAGTTTAACTTTTGCATTTGGGTGCTTGTAACAGGGTCATTTAGAAAAGGGGTGTGGCAAAATACACTAAAAAGCCTATAAATCCCAAATGAAAACTCAGAACTCCACCAAAATTGATGAGCATATGTGTCAGAACATGGTGAGGAAGCATGCAGAGTTTCATGGAGATCGGACCATAGGTGGCGCTATAACTGGCAAAAAGCCTTCATTCTTATTAAGGGTTCAAGCATGAAATGCTGAAACCCTATTGTAATTGTAAGGTTTCGTAAAACGCATCGTGCAGGCCAAACCGTAAGGCCTAGAGACATGAAACCTGGCCAGATGGTAGGCCTCAGTTTGGGGACAACCTATCAGAGTATGACCCCGATTTGCCCATAGGTGGCGCTACAGCAACCAAAAGTTCGAAAATGCTCATAACTCTTAGACTGTTTGTCCCAGAATCAAGTGTCTTATATCGTTGGAATCCGTGGCTCAAGGCGGACAAAATGGCTATCTCAGATTTTGATTTAGGCAGGGAACATTTTGTGCTATGTCGAATTTTGTCCAAAACCTACTTTTGCAAACTAGTCCCTGGTTCTGTTTCATTCCTCCTGACCGCCAGAGGCGGTGCTAAGCACTAGTGGATAATCGCTGCGCCAGCTCGATAGGTCGAGAAAATTATAACAACAAAGTCACGTCATGACGCAGACCGAGACGCGAGGATATAATCCCCAGCAGCTCGGTGCCCAGCCTCTTTCGCTTTCTCGCTTATGATAGGTCATTATTTCGCGCTGTCCTGTACAGTTTACCTGAGTTGCGAGGATTCGCCCTCCTAAACTGTGACAGCACGCTCAACGCTATCTTCGGGACGGATATCTCGGATTCCATTTCTACGTGAGTGCATACTATTATATTTTATTGTTGTGTCGGCGATACCCTGTGCTTCACGGTACTACCGGTGGCTGGTTTCGACCACGCTTGGGTAGCGTTTTCACCGCAAACCTATATATTATTATTTTACATTTTACTATCTTGGACGTTATAATCTTCCGGTTCTATCCGAAGATTTGAGGGACGTCTGACCTCCGGAGTGGGTGTTATTACAGTTCTGAGTGCCTACGGTGCTACCGAGGACGCGTTATTGACGGAGTCATGGATCATAGCCCTCTCATCCCCGTTTCAAGCTGCAGATTGTGTCCGAATTCGATGCTTCCCGACGACGGACATGATGTATGCCCATCTTGCTTAGGGATTCAACATTTGAAGGAGGCTCTAACTGATCCGTGTTTGCATTGTAGTATGCTACCACTGTCAGAAAGACAGCTTCGCTTGGCTGAATTAGACACTAACTCACCTGTTAGTCTTGCGCAACAGCCGCGACGTGCTCAAAAGCGCCGTGCTTCGGCAGCTGCTGGCGCTCCACCGAGTAAGAAAAAATCTTCACGACAGACGGAAACTTCAGAACATTTGTTATCGAAGACTGTGGCTACTCTCTCTTCAGAAATGATGGAGATGAAACGTCTTCTTCAGTCTCTTCAACCCCCAACGCTAACCACCCATACTGGGAACACACCAGTGGATGAGAGTGATTTCCAACCCTCAAACGATATGGATTTGGACGCTCTCTCCATGAGCGCGTCTAATTCACATTTTCTCGATGCAGAGTTGGCGGAACCTGCCACGCAACCCACCCTCCCACATGATGTTTTTTCCAACCTGTCAGCTACAGGTGGTTCGAGTGGTGGGTCTGTACATTCATCGGGCGCAGGCCCATCTTCTCCAGATGATATTTTATCTATTCTGCAGATGGCTGTGGCTCGTTTGGGTCTTGACGAATCACCTGTGCAGCCCGTTCAAGCCAATGTGTTTTTCAGACAAGCTGCTGGTAGTAATGTGTTTGCAATGCCACCATGCAAGGACTTTGTGACAGAATTCTCCAGTGCACTTACAAGTCCTAACGTACCTAGAAGAAGATCAAAGACAGCCCGCACACTGGCTTCAATGGCCGAAGCTGACTCCATTGGTGTAGGACGGGCACCTGAAATTGAACAGCCAGTAGCAGCACTGGTGGTATCACCGGATGAGGCTTTAAGAGGCAATGTACGCTGCCCAAGCGCGCAGTGTGGACGTACTGACTCTTTCCTAAAGAAGGCATATGAGTCTGTAGCATATATAACGAGGGCTGAGAATACTATCTGCCAGCTGCTTCTTGCCTGTAATAATACGTTGGAGTCCGCGAGCGTGGATGCTTCCATTCCTCGGTTCTTACAGACGGCTCTGCTGACTATGGGTCATGTGACGCGGGAACTTGGTACACTTTCATCGACCCTTCTAACAGCCAGGCGCCAGGTATGGCTTGCCCAGGCAAGGTTATCTGAAGATTGTAAAAAGACGCTGAGAGAACTGCCAATTGTACCGGGACACCTTTTCGGCCCCAATGTTTCTGAGGTATTGGAGAAGAGAATGAAGTTGTCAGAAGCAACACGACAACTAACTCAAGTACCACGGGCACCACCGTTTAGGATGCCATTGGCTCCGGCTCACCCACGCTACCACGGCTCAGAGCAACGAGTGCGTCAACACAATGTTCATCAGTTTCAAGCACCACAGCGTCATAGAGAGACTGAACAGGCTCAGGGACCCCGCCCTTTTCACCGTCACCGTCAGGGGGGGCCACGTCAGCGCCCCCCCACAGGTCCTAAAACCAGAGGCCAAAAACCCTGAAGCTATGGGGCCGGCAGTCGGTCGTTTTACAGTGCAACATCTAGATTACTGGGAAAATTCAGTGTCCGACCCCTGGGTTCTGGCAACCTTGAACAGGGGATACACTCTGCAGTTCCGACGCCGGCCTCCCAAGTTTTCAGGAATCCTTCGGACAGTTGTCAAAGATACAAACAGTTCAAAGGCCCTTTCCTTAGAAATTCATTCACTGTTGCTGAAAGGAGCCATAGAAAAAGTTCCTCCCCTCAGTCAGAGGGACGGGTTTTACTCCATGTACTTCCTTGTTCCGAAAAAGGACGGCAGTTTTCGGCCAGTTCTGGATCTGAGACGCCTAAATGTGTTTTTAAAGTCTCTTCCTTTCCGAATGTTACGCACGGTCGATGTTCTTCGATCTGTGACGAAAGGAGACTGGTTTGTGAGCGTGGATTTGAGGGATGCTTACTTCCATGTTCCCATTGCTCCCCACCACAGGAAGTTCCTAAGATTCAGTTTTCAGGATCAAGCCTATCAATTCAGAGTCCTACCATTCGGTCTATCTCTTGCTCCTCGCGTTTTCACAAGATGCATGAGTGCAGCCCTGTCTCCCCTTTGGTCCAAGGGCATGAGGATTCTGCCCTATTTAGACGATTGGCTGCTTTGTGCCCCAACAAAACAACATGCTATTCGCAACACCAAGGTTGTGCTGGAGCATATTCAGAGGCTGGGTCTAACTGTGAACGACACAAAGAGTCATCTGGTCCCAGAGCAAACCCTAACCTTCATAGGTATAACACTCAACTCCATCACAATGTCTGCCACATTGTCCCAAGCTCGGACGGACAAGATTTGTCAGCTACTGACTCGTTTCCGTCTGGGAACAAAAGTTTCTTATGGTGTCCTTCTGCAACTAATGGGGATGTTAGCTGCCGCCACATCCGTGATTCCCTTGGGCTTGCTTCACCTCAGGCCCCTTCAGAGGTGGAGCAACAGCTTGGGGTTGGACTCCGCAAGACACCGTCATCGCATGATTTCCGTTTCTCCTGCTTGTACCCGTGCACTGAGACCCTGGAAACGAGTGATGTTTCTGAGAGCCGGAGTGCCTCTAGGGGTGGTGCCCTCCCGTCGAGAAGTGATCACAACCGATGCTTCTCTAACAGGATGGGGGGCAACTTGGAGTCAGAGGGGAATCAGTGGTCACTGGTCACCAAGGGAAGCCTTAGAACATATCAACATCTTGGAACTGAAGGCAGTGTACTTAGCTCTACTACACTTCTTACCAAATCTGGTGGGTCGTCACGTGCTTGTCCGTTCCGACAACACGTCAACGGTTTTTCACTTGAACCATCAGGGCGGCACCAGGTCACTTGCGTCTCTACAGCTAACTCGCAAGATCCTTACATGGTCTCAGGGCCGGCTAGCTTCGTTAAGGGCAGTTCATCTCCCAGGATCAGACAATCAAGTGGCGGATGCTCTGTCCAGGGATCTACTGCTCCCGGGGGAATGGAGACTTCACCCGGACGTGGTGCAGTTGATTTGGCAGCGGTTTGGCAAGGCGGAGGTCGACCTGTTTGCATCAGAACTGACCACTCATTGCCGCTGGTGGTTCGCGAGAGCCGAGAAGTCCAGCCCATTGGGTCAGGATGCATTAGCCCACGAGTGGCCGAGCTGCCTTTTGTATGCGTTTCCCCCTTTTCCACTTCTGTGGGAAACACTGCACCGAATATACCTATGCAAGCACAGGGTGCTGTTGGTGGCACCTCGATGGCCAGCCAGGCCATGGTTTCCCCTCCTTCTGAGTCTACTACAGGGCGAGCCGTGGCAGCTTCCCGTCAGAAGGGACCTCCTTTCTCAGATGCACGGCCGTGTTTGGCACCCAGACCCGTTTCGCCTTCAGCTCTGGGTCTGGCCGTTAGGCCTAGTTCACAGTTAATGGCTTGTGAACCAGCAGTAGTGAACACCATCAGCAACGCTAGGGCTCCTTCAACACGACAGATTTATGCTGCTCGTTGGAGGATCTTTTCTTCTTGGTGTGGGGATCAAGGAATTGACCCAGTTCACTGTACTGTGCCAAAAATTTTGAGTTTCTTGCAGCATCTGTTAGATGACAACAAGGCGGCCTCCACTTTAAAAGTTTATGTTGCTGCCATATCTGTTTATCACGACCCAGTTGATGGTGCTTCATTGGGGTCTCATAACCTTGTTTGCAGTTTTTTGAAGGGAGCGAGGCGTTTAAAACCTGTTCGTTCTACTCCCTTTCCGGTCTGGGACTTACCGCTTGTTCTAGAGTCCCTTTGTTCACCACCATTTGAACCACTGGCTGTTGCGGATATTAAGTGGTTGTCATTAAAAATGTCATTTTTGTTGGCCGTTGCTTCCACTAAACGTGTTGGTGAGCTTCATGCTCTATCAGTGAGTGAACTGTGCTTACGCTGGTTGCCAGAGGATTCCGGGGCCATTCTTCGACCCAATCCAGCTTTTCTCCCTAAAGTTTTGTTACCACAATTTGTGAATCAGTCTATTCATCTGGCTGCTTTTCAACCGCCTTCCACTCACTCAGGGACAGATGGGGGAAGGTCTCATCTTCTGTGTCCTGTACGAGCTCTAAAGTGCTATGTTAATTCTACCGCTTCTTTCAGACAGACGGATCAGTTGTTTGTTTGTTACGGTGAAGTACGCAAGGGTGCGCCTTTGTCCAAACAGAGACTATCACGCTGGATTGTTGAAACGATAAAGTCGGCGTATAGCAAATCTCATCAGCCCTTACCAGCAGGTGTTACTTGTCACTCCACTAGGGCAGTCTCGTCGTCTTGGGCTGCTTTTCGGGGAGTTTCCTTGGCAGATGTATGCGAGGCTGCTACCTGGTCTTCTCCATGTACCTTCGCAAGGTTCTACAAGGTTAATGTTGCTGCTTCCCATGATGTGAGCTCTGCAGTCCTTCTGGAGCAACCCTGATGTTGCAGGTGGGTGGCATTCCTCATGACTGTGTTGATATGTGTCATCCACTAGTGCTTAGCACCGCCTCTGGCGGTCAGGAGGAATGAAACAGAACGCTAGTTACGTATGTAACTGTGGTTCTGTGAATTCCGGATGACCGCCAGAGTTCCTTGTCATTCGGAATGCGCGAGAAAGCATTCCGAGGCTGGGCACCGAGCTGCTGGGGATTATATCCTCGCGTCTCGGTCTGCGTCATGACGTGACTTTGTTGTTATAATTTTCTCGACCTATCGAGCTGGCGCAGCGATTATCCACTAGTGCTTAGCACCGCCTCTGGCGGTCATCCGGAATTCACAGAACCACAGTTACATACGTAACTAGCGTTTTTTGCCCGATCGGAACCAAACCAGTCTAGGACAATTCTCTGGACTCTCTAGATCAATAATTATCGAAAAAAAGTTGAACTTTTGCATTTGGGTGGCTGTAACAGGGTCATTTAGAAAAGGGGTGTGGCAAAATACACTAAAAAACCTATAAATCCCAAATGAAAACTCAGAACTCCACCAAAATTGATGAGCATATGTGTCAGAACATGGTGAGGAAGCATGCAGAGTTTCATGGAGATCGGACCATAGGTGGCGCTATAACTGGCAAAAAGCCTTCATTCTTATTAGGGGTTCAAGCATGAAATGCTGAAACCCTATTGTAATTGTAAGGTTTCGTAAAACGCATCGTGCAGGCCAAACCGTAAGGCCTAGAGACATGAAACCTGGCCAGATGGTAGGCCTCAGTTTGGGGACAACCTATCAGAGTATGACCCCGAATGGCCCATAGGTGGCGCTACAGCAACCAAAAGTTCGAAATTGCTCATAACTCTTAGACTGTTTGTCCCAGGATCAAGTGTCTTATATCGTTGGAATCCGTGGCTCAAGGCGGACAAAATGGCTATCTCAGATTTTGATTTAGGCAGGGAACATTTTGTGCTATGTCGAATTTTGTCCAAAACCTACTTTTGCAAACTAGTCCCTGGTTTTTTGCCCGATCGGAACCAAACCAGTCTAGGACAATTCTCTGGACTCTCTAGATCAATAATTATCGAAAAAAAGTTGAACTTTTGCATTTGGGTGGCTGTAACAGGGTCATTTAGAAAAGGGGTGTGGCAAAATACACTAAAAAACCTATAAATCCCAAATGAAAACTCAGAACTCCACCAAAATTGATGAGCATATGTGTCAGAACATGGTGAGGAAGCATGCAGAGTTTCATGGAGATCGGACCATAGGTGGCGCTATAACTGGCAAAAAGCCTTCATTCTTATTAGGGGTTCAAGCATGAAATGCTGAAACCCTATTGTAATTGTAAGGTTTCGTAAAACGCATCGTGCAGGCCAAACCGTAAGGCCTAGAGACATGAAACCTGGCCAGATGGTAGGCCTCAGTTTGGGGACAACCTATCAGAGTATGACCCCGAATGGCCCATAGGTGGCGCTACAGCAACCAAAAGTTCAAAATTGCTCATAACTCTTAGACTGTTTGTCCCAGGATCAAGTGTCTTATATCGTTGGAATCCTTGGCTCAAGGCGGACAAAATGGCTATCTCAGATTTGCTCGCCCTTCAGGCGACAATTTCGAGTAAATTGCAGTTTTTTGAAAAACCTGTTTTTGCTGACTTCTCCTAGGTTTTTGGCCTGATTGGAACCAAACCACCGCAAGACTATTCTCTGGAGTCCGACAATCCATAATCATCCAAAAAATTCAAAATTTCAGTTAACGGTCGATAAGGGGAACCAAAATCTTTGATGGCACCAGGGCCATTTTTACTAAAATGATTATAAATTGTGAACGGAAAGAGATTTTTTTTTGCTAACTTTGGGATACATCTTCGTGAGCTCAATCTGAGATCACTTTAAAAAATCGCAACAATTGGCCTCTAGATGGCACTATAAAACGGTTATAACTTGTGAACGGAAAGAGATATTTTCGCAAAACTTGGGACACGTGTTTATGAGCTCATTTTGAGGTCACGTGAAAAAAAATCATGACAATTGGCCACTTGGTGGCGCTATAAAATGGTTATAACTTGTGAATGGAAAGAGATATTTTCGCCAAATTTGGGACACATGTTCATAAGCTCAATTTGAGTTGACATGAAAAAAATCGTGACAATTGGCCACTTGGTGGCGCTATAACAGTGAAAAAAATCATAAAAATAGCTATAAGGGCACCCAACCGTTAGTCTACTGAAAATTGGCATGCAGTGTCTTTGTCCAGGGTGCCATGATAGTCTATGAGAACATTGGTGTATCTCAAAAAACTCAGTATACGTCATTGGCACAATGCCTTGAAGGAGCCTTAGAAGTTTCAAGCCCGTGTTTTTTTCACAGGAGTGACCTCCTAAGAATCCTTGCCGAGTCTAACAATACCAAACATGCCAGGTTTCGCCTTATGGTTTTTGTAAGTGTCATTTAGAGCTTTAAAAAATTGTGTTTATCTTCAAAGCCGTTAGTCAAATTGAGACAACAACAAAAAAACAAAGGAAATTTGAAAACATAGGTAAATAGCTAAACAATAACGCCAAAATGTTAAAATTATGATAGGAACTGACAAAAAAATAAATTAAATCCAATCAATTTCACCCATGGATCATTTTGATGCTCTCACATGTTTGAAACGAACAATGATGGATTGTGATGAAATTTGTTTTGAATTGGGACTGGGGCCCGCCTTGATAATCCTACTTAAGGGCCCGGTGTTGGCTCGTTCGTTACGCCACTGAATATAATTGTCTAAACTCCTTATTAAAATTACATATTTACAACAAATCTGACACATATATACAGTATGGGCACACTTTGAGTACTACTAATAAAAGTGGTGGAGATCAGGCAAGACTATAAGAAGACTCAGGCAAAAGGTGCTATAACTGTAAAAACGCTTTAAAACCATATATTTCCTATGGTAAACTGCCTGTATAAGCTGTAAATTGACATTTTCATCTATGATGGCAGTTGTTAAATGCTTGCTAAATAAAACTTAATGTCTTTTGATGCTTGTGTGCTTAAAGGCCTTAAAGGCCTTAACTGCTTGAACCCCGATAAATGCTGCTTGCAGCTTTAATATTATATTTATTATCCTGTGTATATAATCTCATATAGGATGCGTTTGGTAGAGTTAATTAACGATGCAGTAAAGCACTTCATTGTACCGGTCTTTAGCTTCAGTGCGCGCATTTCAAACAGAAATGCACAGCATTAATAACTACTGGGACTGTCCTATACATAACACTGTAATGAGAATATTTTTGTTATAAAACGTTTATTTTAGTTGTTGTGTTTCAGCGTGCTATTGTGGGAAACGTCCACAATGCATTCTGACCAGCACAGTCAAGTTCGCTTGTGCATTCGCGTCATTTTAAGCAAATGTAAGTCGTAATATTAAGTTTTTGTAGCATAAACATCTGATTAATGTCAGTTAAGTCAATAACCCGCAGTGCTTCATTGTACCGGTGATCATCTTCAGTTTCAGCACGCGCTCTGAAACCGGGGAAGAGCATCCACAGGAGTTATAGGCCTTCACCTATGCGTGATTTTGTGCTAATATAAGTTGTAATATTATATTTATTTTGTATAAATATCTGATTCTCATATATGATGTGTTTAGTTGTTAATTAACCTTCTAAGTGCTTCAGTGTACGGTTGTTCGTTCATTCTCTCCAGCTTCAGCGCGCGCTCTCAAACAGCAACATTATTTAATAGACTAGACTAATATTAAAGATGTTTACTATTACTGTAATATTAAACATATTTTTTTTCAAAAACACAGAAGCGTTATTTTGAATAACTAGCACTTTTACTGTTCTCGTATCATTTCCATGAACAATACGGTTTGATTAAAACCATTTCCTTAGTCTATTGTCCGTGCGGAGGCTATTTCATGCACGGCACTTGCATTCAGATTCTTTATAATGCAGCCTAAGCAATGCTTTCCAATAACTCGTTTGAAACGGTAAGGAATCTTACACTGGTTCAAATAGGCTACTGTACTGTATAGGTTTGATTTATGATGAAGTGTTTGGGACATGGCTTTTAATGGTGAGCCTTTTGTTTTTGTAATCAGGCTCTCAAAGTTTATTAAAATTTGTATTTAGATTTATCGGCCAATATATTGGTTATCGGCTTTCAAATATAAAGAATTATCGGTTATCAGTATCGGCCAAAAAGTTAATATCGGTGCATCCCTAATATACATTCTATTTATTATAAATAAATAGCTATGAAACTATATTTTGCATTATTATCTTTTTGTCCCATGACAATCAATTTAACAATTTTCTTTGCATGTGAATAACAAGAAACACAGTTCATTGTGTCAATCACAACATAAATGAAGACACTGATTCTTTCCTCAACATTTTGAAAGCAAAATATTTAACATGTGCATCGCCACATAGATTTCTTGCTAAAGCCAATTCACCCTTTGCCGCAAGTTTGATTGACAGGCGATCTGACCAATAACATCGCCGAATCTGCCGGTTTGTCCGACAAAGTAGTCAGGAGAGTTAGTAGATTAACGTTGGTGGACTTGAACTTGAAAGACGGTGATTACTGACATCTTTCCGCAGTTGAAACAAAATTTATTTTAGTGTTCATTCATGTTTATTTCATGCTTATCAATGAACTAGAATAGATGATCGGTTCATGAGCAGCTTTAACTGAGGCGCTACAGCGATAACGACACATTAAAGAGACAAAACGCTATTTGTGGTTTACATTTCTTAAAAAAAAAGAAAACATTTTAAAGTTGAGACTTTGTTTCATATCGAAAGTAACTTGCTCTGTCCTGTCTGCCGGCGTGTTGTCAGTGTCCTCTTTGCTCCGCGATGTATTTTCTCTACGTGAGAACGTGTGTAGTGTGAGAACGCCAAGGCTTGTCGGACATTGCAACAGTAACTAAAGGGGGTGGGTCTTTGCGAACCGTCAATTCTGGGCCCTGATTCTGGACGTGAAAAATGGGCAAGAAAAAGTTTACTTAATTTACTAATAAGTAAAGGAAATTACTATAACATATGATATAATCATTCGGAACCACATCAAAACAATCTGATATCATCCTTATACCATGGTACCACCACCACAGTACTTTTTTGTAAGGGAGGTATAAATAGTTTGCCATTTAAATGTCCTGAAACGGTAGCCTAGAAATCTAGACGCACCCTAGCGGCAGCAAATCTAATTTGCAGTCAGGGTAGTCTAGCAACTCTCCGCTGGCTTGCGAGCTGGAAAAACCAAACTCTGGTCAGGCCAATCACATCGTGTATAGAGTCAGTGGGCGGGCTTAACATAATGACGGCAGAGTTGCGGCGTTTCCACGTGCTACTCGTAAACAAAGAAGCTGGCAAACAACGGCCTTTCCAATCGGCTTTGGCCGTGACTCTGGAAGACTTGGAGTTCAGCTTTTCTTTGAGAAAAGAACGGCACTGAAGTCATTCTTAAGAAAGGAAGATGTGTTCGGAGTTTTGCCGACCGGATACAGCGAAAGTTTAATCTATCAACTAGCTCCGCTTCACCTTCTTCGTTGCTCTGGTTGGTTGTAGCGCTGTCCTATTGTGTGCACAGGGAATTTGAAAGACAACCGTTTATCCCGCCCCTCGGATTGAGCCCTGCCAATGGTGACTTCCCAGACCCAACATCTTGATGTGGGTCTGGCTACTGAAACGGTTAAATATGAATAAATATTAAATATGTTATATGTATAAATATTTATATCCGTCTAGCTCTCTACCGAATAACATTCTATTAGAAACCACCACTAACAGCATAATAACCATCAAGCAATGCCATAGCAATCACCCAGAACACAACAGCAACAGACCTTTTTCTTTTAAGTAATATAATTAGGTTTAGAAAACTATGTTCTGATGTTTTGAAGAATTCAAAAGGGCTTCACTTTTAGTTTCAACCTGATCTGAAGAACCTATAATGTAAGATCAGGAACTTTAAGTCACCAAACAATTTATCCGTGCACATCATTTTTTCTCTTCTCTGATGATGAGTTACTGGCGTGAGGGCGGGGCAATCTGTCACTCACATGAGATCTATCAATAGCAAACCACAACCATCCAATCAATTCCCCATGGACAACACCCAGTCCCACCCTACATTATCTCTAGTTAGAGAAGCTGTTTGACTCTGATATACATCACAATAGGGAGAAAAGACTATTGCAACTTCTGTTTCTCTTTTTTAAAAACCATAAACAACATTACCTGTAAATACACAACTAAAAGTCCCTGATAAGAAGAGTATTTTTGTTGAACATACAGTGCAGCACAGAACCATTAAAGTCTTTATTTTAAAGAGTGCAGGTCTCGGCTCCAGCCACCTAAAGTTTGATCTGTCCGTTCTTTATAAGGCTCTCTGCAGGGATGCCGGGGCCCCTGAATGAGGCTTTTGTGTGTGTGATATCAGCACTCTCTCCCTATAGCACCGCGTGAATAAACTTTAACCATAAAACTCCTGCTTTCACAATAACTCAGGTTTTAACGCTTGTTGCCAAGAAACCGATTATCATACCTAGGAGATTAACCACAAAAAACGTGAGTGGTGTTTTTCCCTGCAAAACTCACTGTCTGCTACCATGAGACACTTTTAGAAGAAAAGGATCTTTTTATAACTTTAATAAGGTTCCATCAGATGCTTCATCGAACCTTTTAGGGGTTCCATAAAGGGATACATTTATGGATTTAGTTTGAATGAATTCCCTTTGTTTTTTTATGGATTAAACAGCTCATAAATGCCCAAAAAATCACTAGAAAACAAGTTGAAATAACCTGTTAAACATGAAAGTATTATGCAATCATTTGAGGCAGGGGTGTCAAACTCAATTCCTGGAGGGCCACTGTCCTGAAGGGTTTTGCTCCAATCCTAATTAAACACCTGAACCAGCTAATCGAGGTCTTCGGGTTTACTAGAAACTTTCTGCCGGGTGTTTTGGAGCTGGTGTGAGCTTGGGACAGTGGCCCCCCCAGAAGCATTTTTGACATGTGATTTAAGACATTTCTCCTTATATAGAACCTTTATGGAATAAAGAGTTCTTAAAAATTGAGTCAAGAACCCTAGAGTTCTATATAGAACAGCATTGAAACATTTTTCTAGGAGTGTAGGGTATTCTGGGTGTTTGCTAGTGTTTCTGGGTGGTTGCGAACTAGCCAAGTCAAAAGTGGGAATAATATATAATTGAAAATGAACAACAAATCTAATTTAACAAGACATGCAATTTAAGGTTACATAGTATGGGATGAGTTATGATGAGCTTAAAAGGAACACTCCACTAGGAACTATACTCTCATTCCTGCATAATAATCAAGGAACTTTACTGCCGTACACAATAATATTATAACATTTATATTCATATTTTCTCCTTAAAACTGCAGTGAACCAAAGACTCTCAAAAACACAGCTTGAAATCGCCGTTGTTAACCAATTGCGTCAACGAGTGGATCTCTGAGCTGGTGCGAGTGAGGGCTAATTTGCATATTCATAGAACCGCATATACTAATTGAGGCAAGGTTGTAGAGTTACATTCAAGCTATTTTAATGCATAAATACATTTTCTTAGAGGTAGAAAAACATTTAGGGCCCTATCTTGCACCCAGCGCAATTGACTTTGTACACCGACGCATGTGTCATTCCTATTTTGCACCCGCGCAAAGCGCGCTTTTCCCTCCACAGAAGCACGTCGCTAAACTAGTGAATGAACTTGCGCTCCCTGGGCGGTTCAGCGCAAAAAAGGAGGCGTGTTCCGGCGCAAACAATCCCTGGTGCTATTTTGCTGTTCCATTAAACAATTGCGCCACTGACCAGAAAAAACCTAGTCTAAAGTCAGTGGCGCGTTGCGCGTTGTTCACTATGCTATTTTAAGGGCGCATGCTTGACCATAATGTATAGCGTGCACAACGCGCATACACTTTGCTCATGTAATCTACACAGATGCAACAGTTATTTTTGCAAATCATAAATTGTTACACTAAAAAAATATTAACACATGAGATGACGGAAATCATTGTGGTGTGCCACGAAGATGTGAAAAAATAGGCATAAATCTAGCTTACAAATGATCAGGCTAATTGTAATAATTAAGGATAAGACCTGTTTGCCCAATAGTGGCAAGACATATATGTATATAAGGACATCTGACAAATTGGTTTGTCCGTCAAGAACCAGGAAAAAAAAAAATCGACTGAAAAACTGAAAAAACTGAAAGACTGAAAAAAAAAAACACTGTGAAATCACCTTTACCATAATGTACAACATTACAACTTCACTTCTCTGTCTTTCACTGCTCTTACAAGAACATCAGTCTCCTCGGCTGTGAACCGCTCCTGGCGTGCGCCTGGTAAATACGCCATAATAATAGCAATCCATAATGGAACTTGCGCACCTGCTTTTAAAGGGAATGTTGGATGACGCTCTGATTGGTTTATTCACGTTACGCCCAAACCACACCTATGAATAATGAAGCTACTTCAGACCAACCCCTTTTAGATTTGCGCCGGGCGCAAGAGCCATTTATCCCGCCGGGAAAATAGCAACAGCGCAGAGACCCGCCCACAAAGTTACTTGCGCTTTGCGCTTTGACACTTGCGTTTCAGATCGTTAAAATAGGGCCCTTAGTTTTGGTGATCAAAGATGAGTTTTAAGGGATAAAATTATTGACTATAGGGGGACTTTAATAAGTTAGAGTCACAATGAAAGTCATGTAAAAAGTTATTTGGAGGTCTAATTATAAATATTAAACATGTACAGATGAATCACTCACAATAAGATCATAAGCACGCATTTATAAAACAGGATGAATTTTCATTTCATCAATCAAGTGACTCAATCAAAACTGATTCAATTATACCTCTTGATATGATCAAAAAAGAAAATTACCCACAGTTTAAAGTCACTGTAATCAGCGTAATCTGACTGCTCAATTATCAGAGTAAACTGTGTGTCATCAGTAGATTGTATCTCAGTGTACACACACAGAAGTGATTTTCATGTAGTTTCTCCCTCTCAAAGTTCACCTCTAAACACGAGCTTTAACTGATCAACCAGAGTTGGTTTGCTTTCACTTTAAGTTTCCAAATCCACAGAACTGTGAGCAGACACTAAATTTACAAGCCAGCTTCAGCAGTTTTCTGTGAGCTCTGTCACATTTCACAATATCTGTTATGTGCACATTTCCATAACTGCAGAAAACAAAATGTGCCGGATGATCTCAGCCAGGGGACTTCGAGGGGATACATGACCCTGCTCGGAATGTGAAACTTGGAAAATTGGAAATTACAATCACTATAGAAGGCTAGGCAATAAAACTAGATTTTAAGAGGTTTTATGACATCAACTGTTTGGAAAGTAAATGGATAAGAGAGCGGTACAGTTCAGGTTCTCTGTGCTGTGCATTGCTACTGAAATAAGTGGAGTGATGTTATTGTTAAGTAAACAAAACTAAATATACGCAATATAAATATTAGATGAAAAACTTAAACTTGCTTAAAATACTTTCGTTTAATTAGAAATGTTGCTTTGGCAACTAACTGAAATAAGTTTAAGTACTAAAATTAAAACTGAAATAAAAAATAAATGAAAGCTAGAATTTTTTTTTTATAAAAATGACTAAATGACTAAATTTAAACCTTAAACTGAAAAATAAATACTATAAAAGTATATAAATAAAAAATAGTATACCCTGAATGGTCTCATTTTTGTGAGGCACGAAGCAATTTATTAACAAAAGAAAAGGCAGCCCTTAAAATGACCCTTTATTTTTTGCCTCTTTAATCTTCATTCAACGCTGCAAATCTAAGTTTGGTTTCTATTGTTTCCTGTTGTTCAAAGTTTCGGCGACTACTGTTTCTGTAATAAGGATGTCCTGATTGACCAGAGGAACAGTTAGTCATGTTTGTTGTCAGCTGGAACCCAGCGTACTGTAGAGTCATTTAATGTCAACAGGCACTTGTGGTAGTGTGTACAAGCTTTTGGTAGACCTTATACCACAAATAAAATCCAGCGGACAGCAAATCTACCTAAACTAAATCTTCCATTCTTTCTAAATTCAGAGATTGTTATGCTAGATTTCACTTTAAAGGCCTATTGATTCTCTTCTACTGTATACTGACAACAAGATGTTAAAGGGGTCCTATGTAAACCGTTGTTATTAGTGACACCAGTGGCCATTAAGTGAACTGCAGCCAGCAACTTATTGCCCGTGCTCGCACTCGTGCACACATAACACTGTGTCCTAACTACATGTGTCGCGAAGATTCCAGCGACAAGCAACTTTTCTGTCCACACCAGACATGATTGCGATATGCAACAAATCAATCAAAAACCACAGCCAATCAGAACAGCGTGTGGGCGTGTAGGCCACCAGAGATTAATCTTGACTACACTCGCAAGGAAATGGATAAACATAATCAAATTCACAAATATTACGCCATTTAAACGTAACTAAAAATACATACTGAGTTGCTAAAACAATCCGTCATAGAATATACTTGCTTGTTCACACTTTGAACGTTCTTGTTTCAATTTGTTTAAGTTCAAGATCTGAGGTGAATTATCCTTTGTTGCTTTTAGTACGACTAACAAAGCTGGGAGCACTAAATGATATTCAAAGTCACATAACACGCTTTTCAACATTAAATGAAGCACATAAACTTTACCTGAGCTTATCATTGCCATGTTTTTTGTGTTGTTGTTCCAGCCGCGACTTCGCAGAAATAGAAACCGTTTCTAAAATAGATTCATCGCGTGTCGCCGTTGCGTGTAGTTAGGACACGGTGTAACGCACAAGAGTCTGAATGTGATTCAAGGCCCAGATATACTCTTCGAAGTAAAAAGAAGTTGGATTGCTACACCTCTGCAGTGATATACTGTAAACGAACATACGCCATCCACACGCCTGACGTTTAGATAAATATGTAAATGTGCTGTGCACTTTCCTCTCAAAAACAAAATAAACACAACAAAAATGACAACAGTAAGAAAACAGCAGTTAAGAAAACATCTGATCACAGTGATGTGGATATGTTTGCACAAGCTCTGCAATACACTGGCATCATGTAGACAGGTGAGGTCATTAAAATTACAGTAATGATAGTTATCATAAAGTTTTTATTTGAGACTATAGACTATACAGATGTAGCTGTATCGGATTATAGTTTGAATGAATCCCTTTTCTTTGCATGGCACATTGACATTAATGACATTGCAGGGCTCGACATTAAGCTTGTTCACGTGCTTGTCCTTCGGACAAGTAAATCTGTCATTCGCTTGTCCAAGTAAAAAATGTGCTTGTCCGGAATTAAAAAAAAAAAAAAGTTATTTATTCTTTTAAAAAAATTTATTATTTTATTTTAAATAATTTATTCTGAAGCAATATTCTCACCAGTGTTCAATCAGCTTTGACATATTTAAATCTGCATATTTGTGATATTTTTACCTGCATTTTTCCCCTAATCTTATTAAATATAGGATATGCTTCAGCTTTCCTTTTATATTCTTAAGTTTGATCAATAAATTAAATTAGAAGATAACACTGGCTGTTACCAGTCAAATTCAATAATTTACACTGAAAAATTAAAACTGCATTAAATAACGTTATGAGATTGTTTAAAATATTTTTTGAACATACAAATAAGAAAAGTTGGAAAGAATGTTTAAACATGAAACTAAAACGCCAGTAGGTGGCGGCAGGTGACCGTCTTAATGAGCGAGTTATTGAGTCGATTCATTCAAACGGCTGAATCATTCAAGAATTAATAAGTAATTAAATCTTTGATTCAACCGATTAATTCAAAATGCTGAATCATTCACTAACACACTGTTGCGGTGACACGCGTTCTACTGTGATCTTTGTTTGGAACTATTTTCGCTGCTGAAATAGAACAAAAACACTCAATATTGCATCTAAAATGTAAGTGACGATGTTAATAATTGTTTATGGAACTGTCATATGAAATCAGTGTCATTTTCACTCGTGATGTTATTCAGGAAAACAACACTCTTGGTAATGTGACGTGCAACTGTATCATGTTATAAATAAACTCCACATTTCTAGATTTTTACGGCAGTGTGTTAACTGAGTTTCTCTGTTTGAGCGGTGCACATTTGTCTCGATTTCTCCTCGAGAGGCTGCGTGAGCGTCAACAGCGCGATGGTTATAGTTACCATCAGTTCATTATATATTATTATCCACTATCGATCGCCACTTACACTGATGAATGCAGAATCATTCTTGCATTTTGGTGATTCCCTGGTTGTTGTTTTTTTTTATGACGTTTTATCAGGCTACTTGTCTGGTCGGGCAAGTAAAATTCTCTTTCACTTGCCCCTTCAAAAAATCCACTTGTCCCGGACAAGCAGACAAGCGTTAATGTCGAGCCCTGCATTGTATCAGCATTAATTTCATGCGTCATTGTAGTTGACCTCGTTGAATCATTCCAGATTTTACAAATTGTTTATGTCTCTTTTACTGTGGAACAGCAAAAAAAATGCATTTTAGTTTGTGTTGTGCTGTGCATTTGTTTACGTTAGTGATCTCTAAGCTAGAGTTGCACACTGTAAAGAACGAAGAAGAGGCTCTCGGGAATGTGCGTCAATATCACATCCATTCCCGGCAAATTATTATGCGAGTCCTTCACAGACAACCTAGGAAGCCCAGGAAGGTCTCACTTTTTAAGTTGTTACAAGCTGTTCACACATTGGCAATGAAGAATTCTAAAATATAGCACCTTTAAGAAACTGATGCATTTTAATCTCCAGCTAAATCAAAGACACATAAAAATCTGAGGACCATATAAAAAGCCAACGCTCTCACCTTCAACAGTGATGGTGCTGGAGGACTCGTTGTGTTCTACAAATCTCTTGCCTTTGTGAAGCCACTTAATGGTTACAGGGTTCGGGGGACCGACCGCCTCACAGGTCAAACTGAAGGGAGTGTTTCTCGTGATGCTCACGTCACTCGGCTGTATAGTGAAGGTCGGCAGGCCTGGATTTGAGTAAAATGTGGAAAAACATCAAAATCTCTAAAATGCATAAGCAGATGTTCGTGTCGCTGGGTTTGAAGGATTACTTACCTTCCACCTCTAAGATGATGGGATTTGACTCAATGATCTTGTTACTGGTGCTAAGCCTGCAGTGATATTCCCCAGCATCTGATCTCTGGACACTTTTAATGCTGAAAGATGATGTCAAAGGACATAAATACATTTTTTACACACAAAACAAAAACTAAAGATTTGATTTTACAACCCTAGGGAAAAACTTTAGCATGAAATTTTACCCTTAGCAGTTGACTGCTTTGCAAAGAGAAAGGTTGTTGATGAATGATAGTGCAGATATTTTAAGCATAGGCTGATGTAATTTAATACAATAGCAATTGTGACATGCATAATATTGCAAGCATTTCATTTACAATTATTAATTAAGCAGACAGGTATAACCAATGCAACTCTCAAATTTAAATTCCTAAAAACGTATCATAGGCAAAGGCTTGACATTTTTAGATTTATTTATTTTTTAGATTTATTTGCATTACATTTAATTTAAATAATATTTTTTGATTAACAAATAAATAAAAAATATGAATTGAGTGATGTGTTGTCTTGAATGGATTTTCTTAACATTCACAAAACTCATAAAATACAAAATAAATACAATATTATCCGATGACAAGCCCATTGGTTGACTTCTTCGAAACTAAGAACATTTTTAATGTGAAGGTCATCTGCCAATAATCTCCAAACATAATCAGACAGATTGGGGCAGCACGATCAATCGCAATTAACCTGAAATCGCACTTAAAATGATTTGGCTTATTGCGATTATGAAAATCGCAAAGGCTGCAATTATTTTTGATTCAGATAGACACCTTTCTATCAGAACCAGCATTAACTTCTTGAGCAATCTGAGCTACAGTAGCTCGTCTGTTTGATCTGACCACACAGGCCAGTCTTCACTCCCCACGTGCATCAATGAGCCTTGGCCCATGACCCTGTCGCCGGTTCTCCACTGTTCCTTCCTTGGAGCACTTTTGATAGAGACTGACCACTGCAGACCGGGAACACCCCACAAGAGCTGCAGTTTTGGAGATGCTCTGACCCAGTCGTCTAGCCATCACAATTTGGCAACAAATCCTTATACTTGCCCATTTTCCTTCTTCTAACACATCAACTTTGAGGACAAAATGTTCACTTGCTGCCTAATATATCCCACCCACTAACAGGTGCCGTGATGAAGAGATTATTATAGTTATTCACTTCACCAGTCATAATGTTATGCCTGATCGATGTATATTTATAAAAAAAAATTAAAATACAAAAATTCACAGATTTGCCAAATCGCATACGGTTTGTTTTCGATTAATCGTGCAACCCCAAGACAGAAATTGGCCGTCTGGTCAGTATTGGACTTTGTTTTTGAGCTGTAACTATGTCTTCTTACCTTATAGTGGACAGCAAGATGTAAGTCCGTTGTATGTTGATCTGTGTCTGCAAGCCATCAGGGATTTCCTTACCATCCCTAAACCACAGAATATTCAGGTCCTGTGCCTGGCTCACATCATTGATGTCTATGGAGCAGTTAAATGTGACCTCTGCCCCCTCTGACCGCCGGAGTGTGCCCGCAGTGGGTTTGAAGCGCAGCTTCTGGATCTCTTCCTGCGAGAGATGTACACTGGAGGCTCTTCCCGGGACAATCAGTGGTTCCGTTGGTTGAGTTGGACGGAAAGAACGTCCCTGTCTCCCCCACTGGGGTGAACCTCCATGGTGGACGACAGCGAGGGGATACTTCCAACTGGCAGCTGTTTTGAGGAGATCAGAGTTTTCGTCAATATAAGCATATCATGACAGTGTTGATGTTTTACTAAAACTAAATATGCCTATGTGCTGCATCTAAAGTCTGCAATTAATCTTGTATCTAATGTTATCTAGTATCTAAAAGTGGCAACAACTGCATAGGAACAAAACTTGAACTGAATTGAGCTGAATTGTAGAGCTGTAGAGCTGCTTTACAGATGATTCGACTTTGTTTCATAATCATCTGAACTGAATTGAATCAACATTGAATTGAACAATTACATTACAATGTCTTTTTAGAGCTGCTTCACAGCAGATATTGAATTGCTTTGATCATTAGTTTCCTGTTTATCACTGTAAAGCTGCTTTGAAATCATCTGTATTGTATAAAGCACTATATATAAATAAAGGCGACTTGATCATGGTACTACCATGCATCTTTTGAATTATAATGCAAATAAGTACAGTATATGTAATAGGGCTGGGCAAAAAAAATTTTTTTTTAAATCGATTCTCAAAGGCCACAAATCCATTTTATTCCCATATTTATTTCTGCAAACATTGAACATAAGATTAACGTAAATCTAATTAATAGTCTTCTCCAAATCTGCGGAGTCATTTGATGAGACATCACCCAGACGTTGCAACACCCCCACAGCCGAGCACATAACCGCTAAAAATAGACCACATACATGCGAATGCTTGCCTTGCATTATGATCATTCTACTTGATGGTTCACTTAAGCATGTACATTAGCCATTATAGACATATTCAAATCAACTGAGTCAATAGACAGCGCAGGACCAATAAGCTTATATTATAAACAGATTTCCTCAAATAAAAGTTATGCTGCGTCCCAATTCGCTTACTATCCGTCCTAAATAGTATTCGAAAATAGAATTAGTATGTCCCAAATCGTAGTATGTTGAAACAAGTATTCCAAAGATTCCCGGATGGTCTACTATTTCCTACCAGTGCGGATCGACGCACACTTTAACGGCTGATATTGCCCGCAACCCATTGTGAGTTGGACGAGGATTCGATTAGAACTACAAACGGATAAAAAGTGTTTTTTAAAAAACTACAAACATGACTGATGTGTGAGTCCGACGGTTCAGTAGAGAGGTTTAGATTAAGGGGCTTTAGTAATCAATTATCAGTGTTTAACCTGACGAAAATATATTTATTCAATGTTATCTAAATTATATTTCACCTGCAGCAGCATTGTGAACTTTTGTAATGATACGTTTGGCTATTAACTTTTAAATGCATCATTATATTTAAACTGCAAACCCTAAAGACCCACGAATGGCAGATCAACGTGTGTCTACATTTCTCTCCGATACGGTAGGAAATTAAACTCATTTGAACTGTGATGATGATTGACAGGGCAGTTTAAACGGTGACGTGACGCTTGTAACTAAGCAACAGAGTCCATTAAAGGGTTAGTTCACCCAAAAATTATGTCATTAATTACTCACCCGTAAGACCTCCGTTCATCTTCGGAACACAAATGAAGATATTTTTGTTGAAAGCTGATGGCTGAGAAAGGCCTCAGATAGGCCTCCATTGGCATTCAGTACATTCACACTCACAAGACCCTAAAAGGCACTAAAAACGTCATTACAAAGTCCATCTCACTACAGCGGCTCTACAATAATTTTACGAAGCGACGACAATAGATTTTGTGCGCAAAAAAAATCAAAATAACGACTTTATTCAACTTGTTCTTGTCTTCCGTTTTGGCCTCTGCCATGAACTCACGAAGCACCATGACGCATGCGCGAGAATATGACGTAGAATCCATGAAATGCACACTTTAGTCCCATTTTGAACTCTACGCCGAGACCTAAAGCACGATCAATGTAGAATTCAACAGCTTAGATACGGCGTGTCTTCCTCTGCTTGTAAACAAATCTTCTCCTCGCTTCTGGGTCATGTGTCCGAAGTTCTCCGAACACCGGATCTGCATAATATTCTCGCGCATGCGTCGTGGTGCTTCGTGAGAAGACAAGAACAAGTTGGATAAAGTCGTTATTTTGATTTTTTTTTGCGCACAAAAACTATTGTCGTTGCTTCATAAAATTATTGTAGAGCCGCTGTAGTGAGATGGACTTTGTAACAATGTTTTTAGTGCCTTTTATGGGTCTTGTGAGTGTGAATGTACTGAATCCCAATGGAGGCCTATCTGAGGCCTTTCTCAGCATCAGCTTTCAACTAAAATATCTTCATTTGTGTTCCGAAGATGAACGGAGGTCTTACGGGTGTCAAACGACATGAGGGTGAGTAATTAAAGACATAATTTTCATTTTTGGGTGAACTAACCCTTTAAAGATGACGAAGTAGTATGTCCCAAAGCTTGCATACTCTTCTGCTACACACTCAAAAGTATGTACTTTTTCTTCACAAAAAGAGTACATACTTTTAGGTCGTAGTAAAAGTAGGCGAATTGGGACGCAGCATTAGTCCACATAAGTCAGCACGTTAAGGTATTGTTGTTCGTTACCACAGCAACTAGTTGTGTCCAGGTATGAACGCGCTTCTCGTGTATGAAAAGTAACTGCACACGACGGTCGGCAAAATCGCAAGAAAAGCTTGCGTACTGAAAATCATCCAATATCCTTTTTATGTTTTAGAATAAATATATAAAAATATCCATAAAAAACTAAATTGTATAAAATACTTCTCAGATAAATTTTTTAGAATAAAGTTGCATTGTATTTAACATAATTGTATACACTTGAGTGTACCTAAAATAAAGAGTTTAATATACAGGTTTGTGGCTCTTAATTTCTTTTAAAATTACACACTTATAAACTTATGTTCACTGTTCTTTTTGATAAATATAGTATTTGTATTAAATCTATATTCATTGAGTTGAATCGAATCGATTTGAGAGCTTGCGAATTGAAATCGTATCGAATTGGAATATCTGAATCGATACCCAGCCCTAATATGTAATCATTCGGTTCCATGATATATGGTGAACATGGTTCAGCCGCTTTTCAGTGAGGGAAATCCCTGTGTTTTCGATATATTCTAGTGTGTGACTCAGCTCTGGCATTGCTTCAGAAATGCAGTGGAAAACCAGCATCCTGTTCTCCAAGAGCAAAAGGAAATTCTCTCTCTAAAGGAATCCGTTTTCAAAGGAAGCGCATACGCAGCTCTTATTGAGAGAGACTTTTATTTATTTATATATATATATATATAGTTGTTGTAGTGTAGATCAATGCTTTAGTGATAAATCTATGTTGTTTGTCACTAAACTCAAGCTAGAATGTAACAAACACATGTTTCACTGCAGGGGTAATTTTAATTATAACACTAAGCACATCCACTTATTTGTTATAGATATTATAAACAGGTCCAGGTTCTATAGAAAATTCCAAGTCTTATAAACTGGTTTTCACAATCCCAGCACTGATGAGATTTCAGATACATCAATCAGCGTGAAATGATTATTTTTTAGTAAATATAGATTTCTACATTATAGTGTGGTCACGATACTGGAACTTCAATACAATACCTTGAATAATATCGATATTCAATACCACGGGGAAAACTGCCATTTTTACCGCCATACAGATCATTTATCTCATACTTTTTTGTAATTTGGGTAATTTTGTTGTACGCGGAACAGGGAGGCTTTATTTCAGTCGTTGAATAGTCATAAAAAAAGAACAAATTGCAAATGATAGCACAAATAAAGAGACAAATGAAATAAACATGGCTTTAAGTTTTTCAGGTGAGTCTAAGGTAAGAAATACTACAGAAATGAGAGTAATCAAATGTAAAATAACACTGGATAGTTTTCATTGTAAAAATTAAATACAGATTAATGCTTACAAAGTTACGAATGATTTTCTTGTTTGTTCTTTGATTAACATGACGGACATCATCAGGAATATTAGGCTGCTGTCACTTTAAGAGCTTATGCACGGATCCAATATACGGTTACACAACATGCGTTTTCATTTCATTTATGTTCCAAAACTGTTTTACCTGAATACTCATCAAGACTGGCATTTGACATCATTTTGTATGTATTTGTCCGACTAAAATTGTGTGCAATACAAACACTATTCAACCAAATCAAATTAGTGAGTGAGAGGAGGCGGGTGTGTGTCAATTCGCCGTCAGAGAGAAGAGAGTGTGAGGACGCACAGCTGTTATCGGTGTATCGGAGTATTGGAACCGTTTCAGAAATTGTTCACTATTGATATATGTATCGAAATATCAATATTTTTGACTGCTACAGTACATTATAAAAATCAAACATAGTTTTGCTTCATTGAATCATCAAAGTGAGTCTGGGATATAAATTCTTGGTAACACTTTACAATAAGGTCTCATTTGTTTAGGGCTGGGTATTGTTCAAAATCTTTCGATCTGGTGCCAATTTCGATACCTCAGTTTCGATACCGGTTCCTAACGATACTTTTTTCGATACCAAATGTTTTAAAATCCATTTCAACATCAACAAAAATACATTAAACACAAAACGTTTGTTGTTCACCTTAATTAAAACAAATTCTGGTAACACTTCTCACTCAGGGTAACATTATTAATAAAACTGGTTGTGCTTTTTGTAAGGGTGCTCCGATCAGGATTTTTGGAGCCGATCACCGATCGTCGTTCACAGGAAGTAGTATCTGCCGATACGATCACCGATACCGATCTATTTGGAGCCTTCTTTTTATCATGTAGAATTATTTATAGGGAATTTTACAGACATTCATTCAGGGCCTGAATTTTATTTCTGACAATGGGGGAATCCCCCCCTTAGGTGACTCTTGTCATATAAATGTATATAATTATCTCACCTATTTGATCATGCAATGCATAAAGACAAATTTTCAGGTAGATCTAACATTAGTATTGAGGTAAGAAATACTAAAGACATTTAATAAGAAATCAAATGTAAATTAATATTGGTCTTCCCTGAATAAATTAAATTAGATTAATCCTTACACTTAAGGTTACAAAAGTTAGTCATACAAGAGCAGTGAGTGTCATAAAGGTTAATCAAACAACACAAGACAAAGAGAAACTCAGAGACAGCAGCAGTTTATTCGACTGCTGTCACTTTAAGAGCGAACACGGATACGGTTACATGCAGTTGCACAAAATGTTCACTCGCGAGTCACGTTTTTTTTACGGTCTATGGTCATGACGGGGCCTCTGTGTGTGTGTGTGCTGAGCGGTTTGAACACTGGCAAGACTTAAAAATAAATGCAAATGATAAACTTTAGTGACGATGCGACACTGCCTCGATTGTGCAAGTGGCAAATCCTGTGCCAACTGTGCAGCTCGATTTAAGTGCAGATGCGATGCGCTGATGTGAAGCCATTTGAGTAGGGATGGGCGTATCGATATGAAATATCGATATATCGATACTGATGTGATCATCGAAAAGTATCGATACTCAAATAAAAATATCGATACTAAGGTGATTTTTTTTGTTTAAAAAGATTTAATGCATACAATACGAATAACTTGTTACTGAATAGTTGTGTAGTATAGAACTATTTTCCTGCTCATCTGAACCATGATCTAAATGCATAAGCCCAGAACAATACTCATCAGAAGACAAACATATTTAGTTAGTTATTTCACAATAAACAAATAGAAATTGTAGCCTACATAGTGCATTACACTCTTTAAATGTAATGTTAAAAGCTGTTATACTACAGGGCCGTTGAATGCTTGAATCTGATTGGCTGATGAACGTTCTGAGGTGTGCAATTATTTTCTGGGAGACGCACAGCGAACGTAGTTCCAGGCAGCTCTTGACCGCATTACAGTTCCATATCACTTCGCATAGTTAACTGTAATAACGGACATTACAGGACTAAAAAACAACAATATGACAGACGATTTTCCTAAAGTAAATCTAAATATTTACGGTGAATAAAAAAACGTTCAACAACTGGGCGGCAGCAGTATTAGACAGTCCAGATGAAAACCAACAGACGGAAGCGGACATCAAAGGCAAGCTTTTCTGTCTCATTACTGAAATCACACATGATCGCACACACACTACAGTTTGCACTAAAAGGTGTCAGCGCTGCCCTGACGATTTGATCAGTTAGCCCATAAAGTGGAGCAACTTAAAGGCTACACGTGACATTTTTTCACTAGCGAGGTAATAACAGCGCTGTTTAGAGACGCACAGAGGTAGCCTAATTCACACAAGCACTCTCTCTCTCTCTCTCTCTCTCTCTCTAATAACTTTATTAATAACTGCAGTAGAATGCTATCAATGGCTCAAACCTTCGTTACCAGCTTTAAAATGACGTTTCAGAACTAACAAAAGAGCCGTTGGATGAGACGCGGAAGAAATAGTCCTACTCACAATAGCGATTTAAGTACAAAAACCGGACGAATCCCTTTAAATATATCATCGGATCGATGTCTTGAGGTGTGGTAACCGTAGTATAAGCGGAATAATTGACTCCGCGGCGTTCAATTATTAGAACAATAATGCACACCCGAGGTGTAACGGCCACTCCGCTTCGCGTCGTGACTGCATCACCACCTCGGGTGTGCATTATTGTTCTAATAATTGAACGGCCCGTCGTCAATTATTCCTTACATATTGATCATGTTCTATTCTGTAACTATAATATCATGTCAGAATAAAAAGGTTGCATTTTATGAGTGCAACGTCCTGTCACTGGCAGTCCCTTATGAAAATTAACCATGGTTTATTTATTTACTACAGTTACCGTAGTTCAACTAGTATTTGTAAATTTCCATGGTTACAACTAAAGTAAACATATTTTAACCATGTGTAAACAAAAATATGATCTAATAAGTTGCAATTAAGGCATATTGAATGTTAAAATTCAAATATAATGTTAAGTGGGTATATTTACCCATTTTACTCTTAGTATTTTTAATAATTTAATAAATGTAATAATTAAAAAGTTCAGTTAAGAAGTATCCTATCGATATCGGTGATACTGGCCTTGAAAGTATCGGTATCGTATCGAAAACAAAATAAGTGGTATCGCCCATCCCTACATTTGAGCATTATGAAAGGGAGAGGGAGAGAGAGAGAGAGAGAGAGAGAGAGAGAGAGAGAGAGAGAGAGAGAGAGAGAGAGAGAGAGAGAGAGAGAGAGAGAGAGAGAGAGAGGAGCACACGTGGCGATTCACTCGCGCTGTTTGTAAACTTAAGTCTCACAGAAAGTTTTCCTTTTTGCGCCTTTGGTTGCAATACTTATCGCATATGTTGCACTTTGCTGACTCGGCATCCACTTTTATAAGTGTATAAAAGCCGCTTGGCTTTTGGCACCGAAAGATAAATAATTTTTCGATACTCATAGTATCGGAGTTTTTCCGTTCCATACCATAAAAGTATCGCCGTTCGGTGCCCCCAGCCCTACATTTGTTAACATTAGTTAATGTATTAACTAAGATGAACTTACAATAAATAATACATTTGTTAATGTAGGCTATTTAATAATCTTTGTTAATTTTAGTAAGAATCCAGCTCTTCGTTGTTTCTTCATGTTAGTTGTGCATTAACTAATGTTAACCATTTCAACAAATCAAACTTTTGATTTTGATAACATATTAGTAAATGTTGAAATGAACTTAGATTAATAAAGGCTGTAGAAGTATACTTCATTCTCACTCATGGACAAACCCGTTGATTTAATTTGTTAATACAATTTTTAAACCAACGGTTGGGTTTGTCCATATTTGACCCAACCATGGGTTGAAACAATATAGATATGAATAATATGTTTGTCAGTTTATCAAACCTATTCATATAATAAACTTTTGGTTTTGTCATTAAGATTTTACTCTTGATATTTAACTAACTTCCAAACTCTTATTGGAATAATTCAGTAAAATCTCATATTTTTGATCACATTAACTAAACAGAGTCATAGAGCAGTAATATTTCGTTTCTAAACCGTTAGCACAGATTATTTCAGCAGTGTAATCCTCTAAACTTTACCGTGAACTCCAAACGATCTTTTATGCCTGAAAATGTAATGTCATATTAATTATATGAATATAATTTAGTGGAGTATGCTTCAATTTCACTCTAAAAAAAGTATGGGTTGTTTCAACCCATGGGTGGGTCATGGACAAATCCAACCGTTGGTTTACATTTTTAAATCCAACCGTTTAATTTTTAAATTACATTTTTAAACCCAACGGTTTATTTTACCCAGACGTGGGTTGAAATGACCCAGCATGTTGTTGTGTAGGTTCTGTAAAGCGCATACGTAACAACTAAACAACTAAAGTTTTTTCTCATGTAGAAAAGCAATTTTCCACTAAAGACCCTGTGCATAAATCAATTCCATATGACAACAAAGCAAAATGCCATTTTAAACGGCACACGACAAATCTCATGCACAAGTTTTATTCAACCTTTCTCTGAACAATACACTTTTTAAGGTTGCTGATTCAGTTTATCCACAAAGAAATCACAGTAAGTTTAATGAAAGCACACATCTTACCAGTTGTCACTGTGACTGACTGTGAAAACAATCCGACGAGCAGCAGTGGAGTTAAAAAGCGCAACATCGCAGAGAAACTTTTGCCTAAAAGAACCCCCATAACGTTTCCTTTTCTTTTTCCTCTCGTATAAATGTGTCAGACGACAACGCACACGAAGCAGAGTGCGTGCAGATCAAACAACATCTTCTTTTCTATTTACTCCGGGTCATTTAACACACGAAGGAATGTGTGATGTGTGTTTGGTCGTGACGAATGCAGCTCACTCCACGCGCGCTCTCGCTGGAGGAACGCGGTCCCTCGCATGACGTCACACCAGCAGGTTGGGGTCGGATGCGCGCTTCTCACAAATTCAGTACCCCGATGTTTTGTTTTATATATTGACGTGTATATTTTTTTTATTGAACACATTTGAATTTACTTCAAAATTTCATATTGTATGTTTAGTTCACGTGTTCTTTATTTACTACTTATTTTACTGTTTGTTAATATTTTATCATTAATATTTTCATACTTATTTTTAATGGCTTGAGTCCCGTTCACACCAAGAACGATAACTATAGAGATAACTATAAAGTTAACTACAATCGTGTCCACACCAACGGACGATATTGTTATGTTTATTCTAAGTGCGCGCGTGTCTGCCACTTTTAAAGGGATAGTTCACCCAAAAATGAAAGTTCTGTCATCATTTACTCACCCTCACGTTGTTCCAAACCTGTATGAGTTTCTTTTTTTCTGCTGAACACAAAAGAAGATATTTTGAAGAATGTTTGTAACAAAGCAGAGAGTGCAACCATTGAATACCATATTATTTTTTCCCCTACTATGGTAGTCAGCATTATCTGCTTTGTTACAAACATTCTTCAAAATATCTTCGTTTGCCTTCAGCAGAACAAAGAAACTCATACAGGTTTGGAACAACTTGAGGGTGAGTAAATGATGACAGAATTTTCGTTTTTGAGTGAACTATCCCTTTAATTCTCGAGCTCAAACCGGCAGGATGGATTCTGATTGGCTGTCAATGTTTTTATCGTTCATCAGCTGATAAAATCGTTTAGATTTTTTTGTTATTTAACAAATTTTTATTTAATTTATTCTTTCATCTTGTATTTGTTTTATTTCACATATTCTTCAGTTACTGTTTATTTTAAATTGACTGTTTGTTAATATTTTATAAAGAATATTTTCATGCTTAAGGCACGATACCTATACAGATAACTACATTAGTGTCCACACCAACGGAACGGACGATATCTTTATGCGTGCTTGTCTGCCGCTTTAAATGCTCGAGCTCGTAACGGCAGGATGGATTCTGATTGGCTGTCAATGTTTTGATATCGTTCATCAGCTGATAAAATCGTTCTGAAAGTGATTCCAACGAAATCGTTTCTCTATATCGTTATCGTTATAGCTGTGATGCGAACTCTGCTATTGAGAACGATGTTTCGAACTATATTATCGTTATAGTTACCGTCCTTGTTGTGAACGGGCCTTAATCGTTGACAAATATACATTTCATTGTCCAAGTATGTTAACTGCACTTGCTGTGTTGTTCTTTTACTTTCTCCACCATTTTCTTCATTCAGACATTGTTTAGGTCTGCTATACTTTTCTAAAATATTCCGTGTAACTACTTTGAAACAATATGTTTTTTTTAAAGGCAGGATACAAAAATGTGCTAAATAAAAGAAAATCTGAAAAGCGAAACAAATAACAAATTACCTGACTACTAAACAGTCAAATATAGCCTACTATCATCTAGGATTTCAAGTACATAATGAAAGACTGCAATTACATTTTGCTTTCATTTTATTCGATTTCAAATACTACATGGTAATAAAAAAAAAAAAAACGACCTTCATTTGTAATGTTTTCAAAACAATAATTAGATTTGCCCACAAAGTGGCGCTATTCCATGGTGTAAAACAGCTCTGGAATATGTTCTGCAACTAGTTAAGTTATATAACTTAAATAAGAAAACTCTTTTCCACATTAAAAAGCCTTACATTGACCAATTCAACTATTTGGCAGCAATTATGCAATGATCAGGTTGAATTCTGACACCAAAAGGCTAAAATTCATGCAAAGAGTTACTGAAAATGACTAACGCTTCCCACCTTACAGTCAATATCTGTAAAAATGAAAGATCTTGTAGAAATTGCGTCATAATGTGACCTGATGCTTTTTGATGCATTTACCCATTAGCAATTTGTGCACTACATTCTCTCTCAAAAGACCTGTGCGTCTTCTGAAGTCAATGCGTTGAGAGATAAGAGTGAAAATGAGTTGCAAAATGAGTCCTCTGAAAATGGTACCATCTTCCCCGAGTCTCTTAGATAAGATTCAGCAACGTTCAAGGGCAGAACACCAAGAAAATCATGTCTAAATTAGACGAGTCTGAATGTCTCCGTTTCCCTAGACCCTTTGCAGCTGCGGTCGAGGTGTTAGATGGGGAAAGGTGGACATCCACATGACCGCACGAGGGGCTTTGGAGTTCGCATTGGAGCCGGAGCTGCTTTTGCTCCGGTGGATGTTCTCCGAGCAGTACGTCTTCATCCGATACAAGTTGGCTTTGCTCTCGCAGCAGCCCATGGAGCTCAGCAGGATGCACGCATCTTTCCTGAAGGCCCTGGTGAAGATGGCATAGAGGAAAGGGTTGGCGCACGAGTTGATGGGGTAGAAGAGCACCAGGAGGATCTTAGAGTTGGTCACCGTGATGAGCGGGACTTTGAAGGCCGCGGAGATGGCGAAAAACGAGATGGGCGCCATGCACAGGAAGTCGGTGAAGATCAGCACGGCCATGCGCTTGGCGATCTTGGCGTCGGCGGCCCGTCCCGGGAACTCTGGGTTGCGGACGGCCGTGTAAATGCACACGTAGCAGCTGCAGATCACCAGGAAAGCGCCGACGTTGAAAAGGAGCAGTAGTATAATGTAGGCTTGGGATAACGGCGTCTCGATGTCCATCGGCAAACACATGCTGACCTTGTTGTAGCTGCTGACGCCCATCAAGGGCAGCAGTGCCATTGCTAGACAGAGCAGCCATCCGCCGACCATTATCGCAGAAGCGTGGCTCAATCCCAGACGGCGTTCCAGCCGGAGAGCGTGCGTGATCGTGTGCCAGCGCTCGACGGTAATGGTGGACAGTGTGTAGACGGACAACTCGCCACCGAAAACGGACAGAAACCCGGCGATGCCGCATCCCACTCCTGTCTGCCACTCGATAGCGTGCTCACTGTAGTGTCCACGTGTCCTGAGGTCCACGGTGGCGATCATAAGGAGATACACGCCTATACAGAGGTCGGCGAAGGCCAGGTGGCACATGAGGAATCTCGGGACGGTCAGTTTGCAGCGGCTTGTAAATATCACAAGCAGCACCGTCAGGTTGCCGGCAATGGCGAGGACGTTGATGAACCAAATGGCCACCCGCAAGAACCCGAAGCCGGCGATGTCCTCGCAGGGGTTGAAGGCGTCCGCCTCGGGGCTGCACTGCAGGGCTGCTTGCGGCTGACATGGGTCCAGCTCTGGGTAATCGAACTCGATTTCATTCCCAAAAGTGTTTTCTGCAGATGCAAGAGGACCGTCCAGCATTAGAGAATCGTCGATCTCAGATGGACTGAGAAAGGACAGGGTGAAAAAGGTCAATGTCACAGTATTGTTAAATATATCGTGAAGTCTCTTATGCTCACCAAGCCTGCATTTATTTGAGAGGGGTAATATTGCGATATATTATTATAATTTAAAATAACGGTTTTCTTTTTTTACTTTTTATTCATCAGTGAATCCTGAAAAAGGTATCACAGATTATAAAAAGTATTAAGCAGCACAACTGTTTCCAACATTAATAATAAATCATTCTGAAGGATCATGTGACTCTGAAGACTGGAGTAATGATGCTGAAAATTCAGCTTTGCATCACATAAATAAATAATATTTTTAAGTATATTTAAATAGAAAACCATTATTTGAAATGGTAATACTTTTTCACAATATTACAGTTTTTTTCTGTATTTTTGATCAAATAAATGAAGGCTTTATAAGCATAAAAAACATTAAAAATAGTAATGTTTCTACACTTTTGATAACTAAAACTAAAACTTAAATAAAACTAAATAAAAACGGTAACTACAATAAGGTTCATTAGTTAACTACATTGGTTAACATGAAATAATAATGACCTGCACTTATAAAGCATTTATTTATCTTTGTTAATGTTAATTTCAAGATTTACAAATACTTTATTAAAATCTGGTTAACATTAGTTAATGCACTGTGAACAAACATGAACAAACCATGAACAGCTGTATTTTTATTAAATGACGTTAACAAAGATGAACTAATGCTGAACAGAGGTGTTGTTCATGGTTAGTTCATGTTAACTAATGCATTAACTAATGTTAACTAATAAAACCTTATTGTAAAGTGTTACCAGTAATACTTTACCATAAAGTTAACTACATTAGTTAACATGAAATAATAATGAACTGCACTTATAAAGCATTTATTTATCTTTGTTCATGTTAATTTCAACATTTACTAATACTTTATTAAAATCTGGTTAACATTAGTTAATGCACTGTGAACTAACATGAACAAACCATGAACAGCTGGATTTTTATTAACTGACGTTAACAAAGATGAACTAATGCTGAACAGAGCTCATGGTTAGTTCATGTTAACTAATGCATTAACTAATGTTAACTAATACAACCTTATTGTAAAGTGTTACCAGTAATACTAACATGAGCAAACCATGAACAGCTGTATTTTTATTAACTAATGTTAACAAAGATTAATAAATACAGTAACAAAATGTACTGCTCATGGTTAGTTCATGTCAGTTAATGTTAACTAATGAAACCGTATTGTAAAGTGTGACCATAAAAACTATACAGACATTTAAAAAAAAAAAAAAGAAAAGACCTGCACATATAGTTACTAAAACTTTGAAATTAAAAAAATCCAAATATTAATAAAAACTATAATAGTATTTGAGTGATACTAAAATTAGAAAGGTTTAACTTGTATTATAGCTTAGGAGACTTGATGGAATTTTTTTGAATCTTTTGAAACATTGTAACAGTTGTTTCATCTAAAATTATTAGACAGTAATACAAATAGTAATATTCAATGTATTTTTGATATTCTCCTATGCCCAGAGTAAAGAACTGTCAAATTCATATGGATTGCATAACTTGGTCTGAATGCCAAGTTCACTTTGATCTCAGACTTGATTCCAGACTTTGGTTTCCTGGCAAATCGGATTACAGTTGGAGACAACTGGAGAGGATATAAATCTCCTTTTTTTATGACAAAATATGAGAAGCAGAAGACAAAAAATGCTCTTGAAGTCTCCATTTGCTCTTATTGGTTGCTGGTTACCAGCTGACATATTAAAAACATTTCATTTAGAAAATTAATTTCCTGCTGAATCTATAAAGACGATTATTATTATTATTTATTTAGAGCTACAAAAATAGAACACAACATGTCAATACTACATCACACTAACAAAACATACCCATCCAGTGGGCTGTTGTCACCACAGTATGATGATCCATTTCTCAATGCAGCAATAACAGAACCCTCCCTATATGAGAACGAGAAAATGAAGGCATTGAAATATACTGACGATCTTCTGCTTTGAATTTGAATCATAATATCAAAGATAAATGTCAAGTTCTTTTATTGGAGCTTAATTTTATGACGTTCACTGAGGGAGGAGTGCTAGTGATGCTCATTCAAAATGGCAATGAATAAGGTGAGAGGAGTATTTTATTCCACTATGGCACATAAACTGATGGCGTGTTTGATTTGCTGACCTGTTGGCGTCCCAGCTGTGCAGGGCGCAGCAGTGGCTGGGATACGTGAGCTGCGCATCTCTCAGGCTCTTCAGTCCCTTCAGTGGAGGCAGTCTCTTCAGAGCGAACGCTGAGCGAGCCACCAGCATCAACACAGACTCCAGACCATGAGAGGGCAGCGTCTCCAATGCTGTAGACGAAACATCCCTGGTGAACAACAGAGAGTGAAAATGCTGAAGTTGGCATGAAACGGAAGCTGTGATAGTCTTTTCTATAGTCTTTTGAAACGGCTTCTCACACAAGAAAAAATGTAGGCCGGGACTTGATTTTGTCCATGATGGTTGATGGTTGTGGTTTGTTATTGGTGTATCTCATGAGAGTGACAGGTTGTCCCGCCCTCACGCCAGTAAACGCCCCACCTCGTTTGAAACCAGCCCTGCGTTCCAATGTCAATACTATCCATTTTAAAGGGTTAGTTCACCAAAAAAATAAAAAGGGATAACTATCCCTTTACATTTTTTTGCCTGAAATGAAAAAAATATTTACTCATCCTCAAGTCATCCTAGGTGTATTTGACATTCTTCTTTCAGACGAATACAATCTGAGTTATATGAAAAAAGTCCAGGCTAATCCAAGCATTATAATGGCAGTAATAGTTGCTCTGTTTTTGAAGTCTATAAAAAATGCACCTGTCCATCGAATAACGTGCTCCACGCGACTCCGGGGTGTTAATAAAGGCCTTCTGAAGCGAATCGATGCATTTGTGTAAGAAAAATATCCATATTTAAAACTTTATCAAGTAAAGTTCCAGCCGATCGCCTTCTGTGGAAAAGTGTTGAAAGTGCCTTCTCACATTACAAGATGCGTAATTCGTCTGACGAGCATACCTGGTAACATAAGCCTTTGATTGGCAGAGGCACTTTCAACACTTTTTCCATAAATTGAATATGGAAGGCGGTCGGCCGAAACTTTACTTGATAAAGTTTTAAATATGGATATTTTTCTTACACAAGCACATCGCTTCATTTCAGAAGGCCTTTATTAACCCCCTCAGAGCCGTGTGGAGCAGTTATTTGACGAACAGATGCATTTTTTATGGACTAAGGAGCAACTATTACTGCTATTGTAAAGCTTGGATTAGCCTGAACTTTTTTAATATAACTCTGATTTTATTCGTCTGAAAGAAGAATGTCATAAACACCTAGGAAGACTTGAGGGTAAGTAAATCATGGGCTAATTTTCATTTTTGGGTGAACTATCCCTTTAATTCTGTCATTAATTACTCACCCTCACATCGTTCCAATATGAAAGTAGGAGCTCTCAGACAGTTCCAATCTTACAAGCTGCAATTATAAGCTCTACGAGGACGTGAGCACTTTTTACAAGTTAGTAATTGCAACATGGTTTAAACGCACCTACACATTATGTTTGCTTTGAAATTTTGCCTTGTGAAAGCAAACAGAACCAAGAAGAAAATGCAACATTTTAACCAATTATGGGCCCTATCAATGCGCCGCCAGGTGCAACGCAAGTGTTTTTTGCTAGTTTCAGCCCAACGCAGTTAACATTTTCCCATCCAGTGCCACGTTGTTTTAATAGCAAATGCACTCGCGCCCATCTCTTTGCCCGTGTGCGTGCTGGTCTGAAAACCAGGTGTGTTCAGGAGCATTGTTGGTGTGTTGCTATTTTGAGGAACTGAAAACAACTGCACCATTGACCAACAAAAACCTGGTCTAAAGTCAATAGTGCAGTATTTGTTATGTTATTTAACGCACAACGCATGTACACTCTGCTTATTACACACACAGGGATGCGCAGCAGCACACAAATTTTTAAATATTACAAATAAAATGATTCCTCTCAGGAATCATTCCGCAAATTCTGCCATGTAAATAGTGAATCCGCCATAGTGCGAGCACAACTGGCTTTTAAAGGGAATGGGAGATGAGACTCTGATTGGTTTATTGCACATTACGGCCAAAACACACTTGTGACTCATTAAGAGACTAGGTACAACTCTTTTGGACCATGCGCCTGGCATGACGACCGTTTTTTCCGTGGTTAAACAAGCAAAATTGGATTCGGACACGCCCTAAGTGCACCTGCGCCATGCGCTTCAGAACATGCGCTCAGATCGTTAAAATAGGGCCCTGTATGTGAATTCTGACACCTGGGAGGTGCTCAATCCTGGTCCTCAAGTCCTTGGTCCATACAGAAATCAATCACACCTGAACCAGCCAATCAAGGTCTTCAGGTTTTCCTAAAAGCTAAAGGTAGGTGTGGTAACACTCTAGTCTAGAGTAAGGTAATGCACCCCAGCTTTAGTCATTCACATTGACATCTGATTAGATCCGACACAAAGAGCTCAGTCCAGAGAAGATAAACGGTGAAATGAGCTCTTCACAGTGAAGTAAAGAGCCAGAATTTGCAAGAGAAAGGGTAGTCTTGGCAGCAGTATTTAATTGTGGTATCACTTACAGCGAAGTGGGGCCAAATGCTTTTTTGAAAGCGTCTTCATGGATCAAACGCAGATCTTTGTTGTTCTTTAATACTCTGTAAAACAAACAGATTATACCGTGATCATACAGCACACATACCGTAGATAAATAACATGAATAAAGCAGAACTGAATAGAGATTAGTGCATTTATCATTTGTAAATACTTACAGTTTATCTATTATAGTTCCATTGAAGGCATGGCTTTCTATTTCTTGAAATCCATTGTTAAAGAGGTTCCTGAAAAGAGAGAGAGGGAAGTGTCTATTAGCAGATAATGACTTAAATATCATACAAATTCAATGGTTCTATTGAATATTTTATTTCAAGTACATCATATTTGGTTTAAAAACTGTTGCCGATTATATATACAATATTATGCGCGCTTCAGGAAGTGTTTGTGATTAAATGCTGTGCTATCTTGTTTGCATACAGATACAAAGATTGAAGGTTGCATTTCTTATACACTTACGTAGACTAAGATTTGATTAATAGCACTATCATCTAAGAAGATGGGGCCTGTAACCCCATAAAATTGATTTCTATCTGTCTTGCTTTTGTACACCAATAAAATATTCCTTGTTTTGTTGAACTTGTTTATTATAGGAGTCATATCATGGGGAGTGCGTCCAAAAAGAGCATTTAGTGAAACTAAAAAATGTTCTTCAATTAAGAACATAACTCAGATCATTTCATTCTGATCTTAATGGTTTGAGGAGCTGCGATTTTATGGATCTGTCACAATGGTGATGCAAAGAGGCTGTTATTAAAGGATGACACTGTGTACTTGATCCAAAAGAAAATCCACAGCTCACAAATTAGAGTTGCACAACAATAGTGCCTTTAAATCTTCTATGCAAAGAGTCTCTTTATTTCTTAGGGTCAGAGAGAGGGTGGAAAGCAGTGCTAATTTCGCCATATTTTTCCGTCAACAAAATTTTTTCACTGATGAAAACAAGACAATAACTACACTGAACAAAATTATAAACGCAACACTTTTGTTTTTGCCCCCATTTTTCATAGATCTAAGACCTTTTCTAAGATCTGTGTTAGTGAGCACTTCTCTTTTGCCGAGGTGGATGAATTATCTCGGATACAATGGCCCGGCACAGTTGAAGGAATTGACAAAAAAGTTTATCATGCATTTGCAAAGACAAATAGACACAAAAATGGAACTGCCTGGTTTGGTGAGTTTCCTTTTTTATATATATATAAATACAGTTAGCTATGTCTTAAGTCAAAGTAAACAGTTTAACCTTCATTCGTCCCGCGCACATCGTGGGTCAAAATGACCCGAAGCACTAAAATTATATATTTTTTCTTTTTTGGTCTAGAAAGCTTATATCATTTCATTTTTATAAAAAAAATTCAATTTGAATGCAAGTTTTTTTGGGGGAGATTTTTTATTTCATCTACCTTTAAATTACAAGATTTGATCAATAAATAATACAATTTAAGCGCATTCTTCACATTCTTTCAACTTAAATTCAAAATAACTCAACATTTCATGCATAGCCTTGTTAATTCAGCGCAGAATATCTCATGTTTAGTGTGTCTCTGCTGACGGCTTGAGGAAAAAATAATAACAAATGAGCTGTTCCGCTGGGTCCTAAAGGCAGTTCTTCAGTTTATCTCTTCAGTATGCATTCAGATACTCATGTAGACATTAAAAAATCATATTTTAGTAAAGTTTAGGTTTAATTTTGAGCATTATTTTGAATTTTCTATGTATACTGAAGCATTCCTCACATTCCATTCATTCCTAATGGGGTCATTTTGGGACCGATTTGTTACTTTTTAAAATTTCCACCACATAAATTCCTCAAATCCAGTAAAAATATTTGTGCATTCATGGTTTAAAGGTACAATATGTAGTTTTTCGCCGCTAGAGGTCGCCTATTCAAAACAAAGGCATAGCTTGATGACGCCGAGATTGAGCACAGAATCATGGGAGTAGTCGTCTTCACCTCACAGCCGGTGGAAAAGAGTTGTGACGGGACTCGGGCAGAAATTATGTTCATGGATCAGATTATTAAAGTTACTGTAGTATGAAGCAGCGCAGGGCCGAGTGCTGAAGCGATTGCTAATGAGAGACGAGCCCGACACACGGCTCGACAGCAGCAGAGCTTTTATTCTGCCACAGTCGCCGCTTCCGCTTCTTCCGCTCATGAGTATGTGTGGTAACGCAGCGCTGTTGATCATATTAGATACATTTTAGTGTGTTGAAAATTATGTTATAATGTTAATGCTGCTATGAGACACTTGTTGCACACTGCAGTGTATATAATATATATAACATTGTTCTAGTGGTTTTTGGATATTTGAATCCAACAATCTTACATATTGTGCCTTTAAGTACAACAAAAGTCCTAAGTTCTTGGATCACTCCGGTGAACACTCGATTTTTATCTTATTTTTTCAAAAATGAATTTCAGGTCAAAATGACCCAAAGGATGGCTGAGCCGTATGTGTATCATTGAATCCGTGTATTAGTTTATTAAAGTGACAGTAACATAAACATGCTTCTGAGTACGTCGTTAAAGGTATAGTTGAAAATTGTGTCATCATTTACTCACCCTTAAGTTGTTCCAAACTTGTATGAGTTTCTTTGTTCTGTTAAACACAGAAGAAGATATTTTGAAGAATATCTGTAACCAAACAGTTGACGGCATTCATTGACTTCAATAGTAGGGAATGACAATTAGTTGGTTACAAAAATTCTTCAAAATATCTTCTATATGTGTTCAGCAAAAGAAAGATACTCATACAAGTTTGGAACAACATGAGGGTGAGTAAATGATGACAGAATTTTCCTTTGTGCATGAACTATCCGATTAATGTTTATTCAAACAACAAAAGACAAAGATAAAATCAACTGCTCTTGACTGAGTAACTTTAGTATCTTTAATAAGGGTTTTTCCAAGCACTGTTATTTTACATTTGATTACTTTATTCAATTTCTCTAGGTAGTATTTCTTACTTCTGATAGACCTACAAACCTAAAATACTGTTTCATTTGTTCTATTGTATTTATTTGTTCTTATTTTTAGATTTTAGTTGACTAAGGATCACATGATCCTTCAGAAATCATTCTAATTCGCTGATTTGCCACTCAAGAAACATTTGCTATGTTAAACACAGTTACATTTTTGTGGAAACCATTTTTTCAGGTTTTTGATATTTGATGTATGGAAAATTCAAAAGAACCGTATTTATTAGAAATATAATGTTCTGTAGCATTATAAATGTCTTTACAGTCACTTTTGATTTTAATGCATCCTTGCAGAATAAAAGTATTAATTTCTTACTGACCCCAACCTTTAAACAGTAGTGTGCCTGCATGTCATGTGACCATTTACCAACATCGGAAAACCCTAAACATGCGAACGAGTTGTTAAAAAATGTACTTAAAATTTCAGGTGGCGCTTCAAGCAAATATTTTACAGCAGGTTCAGCTGACAATTCCTGAATTTCTGGTGTGTGTAGATCACAGCCATAGTGTGAGATACTCACATTGTGGTGAATTCACTCGTCATTCCGCTGAAAGCATTTGATGGGACTGAACGCAGGTTGAGGTTATCACAAATATCCCTAAAAAAAGAACAAAATTACTTTAGTATTTTCAACAATAAATTGCAAAAACAAAACTCATGGACAAAAACCTATTAGTCTCCTAATCTAATACACCTGTGCTTTTCTTATCCAGTGATCTTACTCATCGGTCTCTGAAAGAGTGTATATCTGTCTCTTTCAAAACACCCCATTTTCTGTCAGCTTGAAAAGGATAACAGACGGTAGCGTGCCCGCATTATAGCTTCACTATTACTTTCCATCATTCGCTCTCACTCACAGACGAATCCGCAGGGTAAACTCACAGTGTGAAATAGGGCTCCAGGGAGAAGATGGAGGTCATGTCAGGGAATACACTTATGCCAGTGTTGGAAATGCTCCTGTAGAAATACAAAGCAAGAGGAATTGGGTCTTGACCTGTGCAAGGAAACGTAACCAACAAAACACAGGTGTGTCTCAATCATCTCCCGAGCATGTGAATCAGTGTATCGTGTACACGAATCCAGACACTGATAAGCACCCTGGTTCAGATCTGATGTAACCTCAAATGTGACTGACTTATAGGGAACGTCTTAGTTACTAAAGTAACTCCCGTTCCCTTAAAGGGGTAGTTCACCCAAACATGAAAATTAGCCCATGATTTACTCACCCTCAAGTCATCCTAGGTGTATATGACATTGTTCTTTCAGACGAATACAATTGGAGTTATATTAAAAAATGCCCTATTGGGTTGAGATCTGGTGACTGTGGGGGACATTTTAGTACAGTGAACTCATTGTCATGTTCAAGAAACCAATTTGAAATGATTCGAGCTTTGTGATATGGTGCATTATCCTGCTGGAAGTAGCCATCAGAGGATGGGTACATGGTGGTCATAAAGGGATGGACATGGTCAGAAACAATGCTCAGGTAGGCCGTGGCATTTAAACGATGCCCAATTGGCACTAAGCGGCCTAAAGTGTGCCAAGAAAACATCCCCCACACCATTACACCACCACCACCAGACTGCACAGTGGTAACAAGGCATGATGGATCCATGTTCTCATTCTGTTTACGCCAAATTCTGACTCTACCATCTGAATGTCTCAACAGAAATCGAGACTCATCAGACCAGGCAACATTTTTCCAGTCTTCAACTGTCCAATTTTGGTGAGCTCGTGCAAATTGTAGCCTCTTTTTCCTATTTGTAGTGGAGATGAGTGGTACCCGGTGGGGTCTTCTGCTGTTGTAGCCCATCCGCCTCAAGGTTGTGCGTGTTGTGGCTTCACAAATGTTTTGCTGCATACCTCGGTTGTAACGAGTGGTTATTTCAGTCAAAGTTGCTCTTCTATCAGCTTGAATCAGTCGGCCCATTCTCCTCTGACCTCTAGCATCAACAAGGCATTTTCGCCCACAGGACTGCCGCATACTGGATGTTTTTCCCTTTTCACACCATTCTTTGTAAACCCTAGAAATGGTTGTGCGTGAAAATCCCAGTAACTGAGCAGATTGTGAAATACTCAGACTGGCCCGTCTGGCACCAACAACCATGCCACACTCAAAATTGCTTAAATCACCTTTCTTTCCCATTCTGACATTCAGTTTGGAGTTCAGGAGATTGTCTTGACCAGGACCACACCAAACTAAAATAACTAGCTCCCGACAGACGGCCGTACGCATTGATTTACAGCGAAAGAGTAACTCCTGACCTGACGCATGACGTACTGAGGATAGAGCAAAACAAAACACCAGTCGTGAATTAGGAGGCTAAAACGAGAATTTTTAAAGAGAAATGTTGGAGGATTATAGTATAAGAGAAGAGGAGCTTGAGTTTGTCAGCGTCAAAGCTTGTGATGCTCCTACATCCTGCATCATACATCTCATCAGGGGGTTTTCTTTTGCCGTAAGTCGACTTGCGTAGGCCGTCTGTCGGAAGCTAGTTATTTTAGTTTTTTAAATGTTTCTCACACAAACACATCACTTCAGAAGGCCTTTATTAACCCCCCGGAGCTGTGAGGAGCAGTTATATGATTGATAGATGCACTTTATGGACTTCAAAACAGAACCGGCCATTCACTGCCATTATAAAGCTTGGAAGAGCCAGGACATTCTTTAATATAACTCTGATTTATTCGTCTGAAAGAAGAATGTCATATACACCTAGGATGACTTGAGGGTGAGTAAATCATGAGCTAATTTTCATTTTTGGGTGAACTAACCCTTTAAAGTAGGGAATGAAAACATCACGTCCCGTTGCCACAACCCCTGTGCCTCTGCTGGAATGGCCGGGACCCCATCTCAGCTCCTCAGCAGAAAATGTAATGCGTAAGTTTGCACGCTGCCTGATATGCCCGGCTGGCGGGTAGTGGCTTGTGATACAAATTTCCCTCGCCAATGAGCATTCTTCTGTTTTGTTAACACTCAAAGATGATTGGGCTCTCAGACAAGATACCAATTCGTCAGTTTAGTATCAATAGGGTGACCAGACGTCCCGTTTTTCCAGAGACAGTTCCGTATTTCAGCTCTATTTTTAGTGCCCTGACTTATTATTCTGTATTTCTTCTTTATCTGTGCTAAGTAATCATATAAAAGCGAGTAGCAGTCTTCTGTCACTTGAATAGCCTAATCAAAGGTAGCCAATCGCGTCATAGTATATTTTGGAGAAAAAAAATTACATTCCAATCACAATTCGTTATCGATAAACTTTTTTTGTTTTTTTGTTTAATCCTTAACTGTCACCGTGTCACAGGTGGGACGCCCGGTGCTCTTTTTTTGATCGCCTTTTTTCATATCAAATATTTGAGTAATTATCATAAATTAGGTATCATTTGAAAGCTTACAAACTCAAAATTCATCCTGTGAAAACCGTTTTTAAATCTGACATTGTGTTACTATGGAAACGTTACTCTAAATTATTCTAGCGGGTTCATCCCCTAGTGGGCGGTGTCATGTTTCATATTACAACAATTATTTTAACTACTTTATACACAAAATCTTTTCCAATCTTGACAAAACACATATTGTCGGAAAAGTCTCAAGGGTCCATATTTGGTGACTGTTTTGTGATGGAAGTGATATTTGGACAGAAATGTACAGGAAAATGTATCAAAAAAAACAGTCAATGGAATTTGAATGACACTAGTGGCTATTTTTGGTATAGCGCCTAAACAAAATCTCATGGGAACTTCAATTTTTGTGATATCAACTTCAAATTTGGAACACAAATTGGTTAGACATATGGCTTTGATTGTATAGTAATTTTAGAATAAAAATTGTTTTGTAAAATATATATTTTATATGAAATAAAAAATATTTAGTTCAGTATTTTTCATTTACAGTAAATTTAAACTTCCATAACTTTTTCATACTTTCATATTTTGAATTGCTTAGACCAAATGTTGGTCTATATTCCAAAGCATTCTTGAATTACAGCCCTTTAAGTTTGGATAGTGCATTTTCATGTGTATTCTGAAAAGGGGGGTGATAATTAAGGGGTTAAAGCCCAGGACACACCAAGCCGACAATGTTTGAGCGTTGGCTGGACACCGTCTGGGCTTTTTGGGCCATTTCAGCATGTAGAATCGGCGTTGGGCCGTTTATGAGAGCGAGAACTCTGATTGGCTGTTCAGTTTAGCGAATGAGTCAATGCATGAGAATAATAGCAAAGAAGTGAGCAAAGAAGTCAAAACGGTACAGATAGAAGGCTGTTCTATTCTTACGTCATCTTACTGAGTGTTCCTGAGTGATCTGAGTTAATATTAACATGAGCGGAGTGGAATAAAGAAAGTGATCAGCAGGATGATATTCAAAAAGGTAAGCATGTGCTAATTTGTTTACAGATTGTGTATCGTTGCTTTCCCTTTTGAATGATGAATATAGACGAATATATCTGCAGAAATAGTGAGTTATCTCTTTTACACACAGGTGCAGAACGGCAAGTATGCTAGCTGACAGCCGGCTGTAGATCTCTCAGTGTGTTCAAGTGCAGCTTTTGGCCCAGATGCGGCTGACGAGAGACGACAACGCCGTCGGCCTTTGTTGCTGCTAGTTCTTTGATGTCGAGTTGGTGTGTCCTGGCTTTTAAAGCAGAGGCTCTGTTCTTTCTTTGATATGTTCAGATCACTGTAAACCCTAAGACTCAAAAAAATGTATTGGTTTGAGTAGAGCCAACTCAAATTAAACAAATGAGTTCAATCAAATGAACTTTTATGAACTTTCCTTTTCTTTTGAGTTCACAAAACTGACACATTTTAAGCAATCTGAGTAGTTTCATTGTTTGATGAACTTCTTTCTTTTAATTTAGGCAAACTTAAATTTAACCAAAACTGGGCTGGGGTTTATATTTCCCAGCATGCTTTGCTATGACACTCAAAAGGGACAGTAAATGCCACAATTAAGTGTTATATAATGTTTTTTGTGTGCAAGATTAACGTTAAGTGGGAGATTTTGTAGTGTTTAATGTTTGTTATGTTAGTTTAGAAGAGTTTCTGTTATGTTGTTTTTTTGGGTATGCTAATGCTATCAAATCATTGTGTTACCAATTAGCAAGGTAGCATTTTTCGAATTAGCTAGTTAAAGCTAGCCAAGTTTCCACTACTAAAAATATTTAAGTTGATCATTTTAATTTAAATGTATGAATTAGCTTACTCAAATATTTGAAGTTAAGAGCAATTCAAATCTACGAGTAAAAAATAAAAACCTGTAAGTTTTGCTTACTTAAAGGAACTGTATGTAAGAAATGTATTTCAATTAATCATAAAATGGCCCTAATATGTCAATAGACATTAAGAAATCATGTTAATTTCAAATACTTATATCACTGACAACAGTTGTCCGGCCAAGATATTGTCATTTTAAAATTGAAGTTGCAGCCCTCAACTGATGTTGATGTTGACATGTTGTGTCATGCCTGAAGCGCCGCCCTCCACCTATCTACCAATCACGAAGTCAGTAGTGTTTCTGCATTCGGGTTGCCAGCTCTGCTAGTTACCACAGCTGCAGCTACAAACTTTTTGGATAAACAATGTCTAACTTTACGAAACCTAAACGACCTCGATATGAATCAGAAAAACGTCGTGACAGTGTCCGAAATAAAACAAGGATTTGTATAGGAGATGCCTTTGAAAGATGGAGACGGCTGAAAACGGAGAAGAATTTGAAAACTGACGCCAACGTTGCTAATTTTCTCCTGGACAGGTAACGTTAAGGTTCATCTATGTTTGGCTAACTTGTACTTAATGTAAATGGACATTTCAAATATTCACGACAGTCGAACAAAGTTGTGCATGTTCATGCAAAGTAACGTTAGGTTAGCGCAGATGGAGGAGGTGGGTCATTGAATTGAAAAGGCAACGTTAAGGAATTGTTTGGTAAATAAAAATGGCGAGTCGTCATTGCTAACATTAGTAATGCATTATCAGAGCCCGTTTCTCTGTCATTATGCTGAGACGCTGAGGAAAACAACATTAGCACGCCTATTATGGCAATGTGAAAACGTATTTGAGACAGTAGCCTAACGTTACCTCGGTAAAAATTATTCCTCATTCTTTCTTCGTATATATAGTGGATAAAACATGCTGCAAGTTGACCTGTATGACCATTGCAAATGTTATTTAGTTACTCTCAATCGTTTCTGATGGGACTGAAATCAACCATGTGATAGCCATTGTTGATATTGAACGCTGACATGGCGTAATTTGTCCCGCGTTATACTTGCTGTGGCAATGTTTGTTATTTGTTAGCCTACTTATGACAAAAACGCTTGTCTTACTGTGTACGACTCGTCACTTGCCATTGAAAGCTCCGTGTAGCAGCCTACGTTCCCGCTGGATCCTGCAGCCTATCTGGCAACCTCGAGTTGGGGTACTTGCAGTAATTTGAAAGTGATTGCAGTACCAGTTTTGGCCACAGTCCTACATACAGCTCCTTTAAACGTTCAATTTCTTAATTTAAAAAATTTGATGTAACCGATGTTTTTGAGTTTTGCCAATTTACGGTATTCGGGTTTACAGTGCACAACAAAATATTCTGGGAAATTATCAAAAACACTTCTTTTTTTTTTAAATGCTGACAGGGAAAGAGTTGAAATACGATAGCTGTAGAAACACAGAGATGAAGAAGAAGAATATGTGCTGCTTACAGATATCTCAGCTTGGGAAGGTGGTTGAACGCTCGCCGGTGGATGTGAACCAGGCTCCGTGTGTTCTGGATTGAGCTGTGATACAAATTCTTACATGAGAAATCACAAACAAAATGACACATTACTATGAAAAGACTCTGCGTGAGAAGATTCTCTTTCCAGTCACTGACTGAGTAATTAAATACAATCATTAAGACTTATTTAAATCAAGTCAATTATCTATAAATCACTTTCATTGTTCCTCGAGTGGTTTCTTACATTTCTGAGAGATTCAGAAGGCTGTTGAATGCTTCCGTCTCTATGGTCTCCAATGATATGCTCTGGGCGATTTCTCTGGGTGAAAAAACAACAGCAGGTCAATGAAAACCAGAGGTAAAATGCATTTATTTCTGCTTGTAAAACTGAATAAATCAATCATGCACCATCAGAAACTTGGATGGATGAAGCCTACAGAGCATGCATGTACATTTTTGAATATAATTTGAAATGTAGCACATTTTCTTCTTATTATTAATATTGAAATAAAAATATTTTTTTAACAATTAAAATGTCGTTATACAGGTAAATTACATTTATTATAATGTTCACTTAAAGTTCACTTAAATGTAAAAGTTGTTATTATTTAAAAGCCTAATAAATGTTGAAATTGATACAGCTTTCAATTATACTGTAATGTTGAATGTCTATCATTAATGTAAAAAAAATATTTTCATACAGACATCAGTAGCAGTATTAGTATCAGCCTACATTCATAAAAAGATGTCATTACAACAAATATTTGAGTTTTTAAGTTGTTTCTACATTAATTTGGAGAGTAACTGTAAAATATTACAATATAGAAATATAAATAAAACTCCAATGTTTTTAATCGTGATTAATTACAGATTTATTTTTTGATTAATTAGTTAATTTTTTTAATCGATTTGACACATTTGATTAATTCAATGCATGCTTTCTTAATAAAAGCATTAATATTCTTTTTACAATTAAAATATTTGAACGGTAGTACAATCATAATCATATTCAATGTACAAATGAATTATAATGAGATGGCATTGCACTCAATATGAGAACATTGTGAAGAATATTTGACATATTTCATGTTCATAAAATGTTTACATAAATTACAAAAAAACAACAACAACAACATCTATTATAAATAAAACAGTTTTCACTGTTATGTTCATGTGTACACTCTAAAAAATGCTGGATTAAAAATAACCCGAGTTGGGTTGAAAATGGACAAACCCAGCAATTGGGTTGTTTTAAGCAAACATTTAACCCAACCGCTGGGTTAAAACGACCCATTCACTGGGTTAAAACAACCCAATTGTTGGGTTTGTCCATTTTCAACCCAACTTGGGTTGTTTTTAACCCAGCATTTTTTAGAGTGTATAAAAATGTCTAATTGCATTGCATTTCTCACATTTTAATTCATGTTGTGGTTTCATTATAACGTTTTGCATTTTAGATTGAAAAAGATTTATAAAGGTCGAATTAATTTTTGGTTACACTTTATTTTAAGGTGTCATTGTTACAGTGTAATTATATATTTAATACTATGAACTACATGTACTTATAGGGTTAAGGTTAGTTGCATAATTATGCATCATTTATTGTTATTACTCTGGTAAGTACATGTAACATATGTAACAAGGACACTGTAAAATAACGTGCTACTGAATTTTTCAATGTAAGACCCATATAATCTTTTCTGAGGCCATTCCTAGGGATAGAAATGCTTCTTTTTGACACAGAAATCCAATCCAGAGAGAGAAAGATTCTTGATATTGTGTGATATTAAAACTGTCACTGACAAAATACTGCATGCTATTCAGCCAAAGAATAATCTATTCTGTGCAGGCGTGCAAACTGTTCCTCCTAACTTGGATGTACTGAGCCTTTTCAAAGAGCTGCTGGGAAAAATTGGCATGTTCTGAAAAAGGGAGTGAATATCAAAGATTCTCTTCACAGGTCACATGATGTGGAGATGAGCCTGTTGCTCGGAGGGGAGTGATGATGGATGGCATTTCCCTTCAGTGGACATGCTAAACATCTGGTTATCTCTAAACATTGTTTTTAAAAAAACGATGACTACTCACATTGTTTTTACTCCTCTCAGGCGGTCGAAACTGCGACTGCTGATGGTTCTCAGAGAGATGTAATTCAAAACTCTGAAATTGAGATGCACAGGATGAATGAATAATAATTTCACACCAAGTCACAATGTGAATAAACCTGAATAAACCCCTGATCCTGAAAAGCAACCCCATAGCAACATCTATTCCTTAGCAAATCACATTTTCTTTAGAAAGTGTAAAAACTAGTGATGTCAATATTAGCGTGTTAACGCAATTAACGCAGCATCCATGTTTCGGTCATCCATTGGCTAGCGTTACATTATATGATCTTATTCATGCAAATGCTTTTGAACCATTCAAGCGCGACAAGAAACAAGAAAACGCGCTGTTTGTGAATGTCCTGACTATGCGACAGACACGCGACCAGTGATGGGAAAACGGCGTTATAGATAAATGGCGTTACTAACGGAATTATTTTTCTCAGTAACGAGTAATCAAACGAATGACTGTTTCTCCCGTTACAAAGCCGTTAGCGTTACTGAGAATAAAATGCAGCATTACTATAATTGAGCTCACTGAAGCAGTTTTCATCGGAACAGGTCGGACCCGCAACCTTTTTTTTTCTCTGGTTGGTTGGTGTGTGTGTGTGTGTGTGTGTGCGGGCCTGCATGCCATGCGTGTTGGGGGGTGGGTGGGGTGGTACACATAATTGATGATGATTGGTGGGTGGGAGACAAGGTTGAGGTTGATAGGTTGAGTTCACACACACACACACACACCTATGACACACATGCACACGCACACACATATGCACACAGTCACACACACCAACGACCAGGAGGAGTCAGAGCGATGGCAAGTCCAACGACTTCAAAGTTAGCTTTCGCAAACTGGAAGTATAAGCACTACTTTTCACTCGTTGAGGTGAAAGGTAAGACGTAATGTAACGTGCAGCTTATGCCCAGGAAGAAAGAGTCTCTCCACGTCATTGGCAAGTAATTCTAATCTAATGAAGCCTCACATCATCACAGCCACAACATTAGTGGCTAAAAACCCAGGCGATAACGTGAGCTCCACTACCAAAGGAGTAGTATAGTACTGATAATATTTACACAATATTTACACTATAGTAGGTCTACTGATAATATTTACAATAATATATTGAATTTGATAGGTGTCTCTCACATTGTCCCACAGCAACATTACAATAGTGTACATTAATGTACAATGTTTTATAATAATAATTTATTCTATTTAGTGTCCAATTCATTCATTTAACATATTTAATAATGGGGGCATCCAAGTTATTTGACATATTTGAACATAAAAAAAAAGAAGAAGTAACACAGTAGTTACTTTCCCTGGTAATTAGTTACTTTTATAATGATGTAACTCAGTTACTAACTCAGTTACAATTTTGTAAGAAGTAACTAGTAACTAATTACTTTTTTAAAGTAACGTACCCAACACTGCACGCAACGCACAGAAAGACGCGCCAGAATCAAGTTCTCTTTCGCTCTTCAACAAGCAATAATACACAGATTTATGCCAAATTACCAGCTTTGTCGAGCATTCTCATAAGAAATGAATTAAATAACTTCTTAAATGAACTTTAATGGCCCTATTTTAATCTGAGCGCATGGTCTGAAGCTCATGGTGGATTTAGGGCGTGTCTGAATCCACTTTTGCTAGTGTAACGACGGGAAAAAACGGCCGGTGTGCCAGGCACATGGTCCAAAAGGGTTGTACCTAGTCTCTTAATGAGTCATGGGTGTGTTTTGGGCGTAACGTGCAATAAACCAATCAGGCTCCATCCACATGGAGACACGTTTAGCTGTATCAAATTTTGTATCGTATCAGCATTTCGTCCACACGGATCCGGCGTTTTGGGAGCCTGAAACCGGTATTTTTTAAACCGGGTCGCAGAGTGGATAAATCTGAAACTGACACCCTTGCGTTTTCGTGTGTCCAGCCAATCCGTATATTTTGTGAAACGGTGATGTCATCACACCACGCCCCGCACGGGTAAAGACTAGAAGGGATACAGGCCACTGGGCATGCACACATCAGTATTGCGTCATTTACAGTTTTTCTCAGTCGCTTTGGTACATTTCTCGAATCATCCTCGACATTTGCAAAACAGTAAGTGCATTTCTCAAAACAATTCGTACAAATAGCAAAACACCATGGATTACCTGCAAAAGCCAGTCTCTTGCTCAAAATCCTTAGTTCATCTCTCAAAAGTAAATATCTGTGTCAATGAACATGTCAGTGCTATCAGAATGACAAGTCCTTGTGTCACTGTGTACGGATAACAAAGTCAAATTGCTTAGTCATGTTGTCAATATAACAGTGTACTCTGGAGGGATGTTCTGATGGAAACTATGGCTAAAGTTTTGATGACAATTATTGTAAATTGTAGGTTACACCTTAGTGTATGTGAGAGTTTGATTGCAAGAGACTGAACAAGATTCACATTTACACTTTTACAGTTTGTACTGTAATTTGTTGACAGACCATATCATTGCGATACAGAAAGGAAAAGACAGCACTGCATATAGCACAAAGAAAAAATAAACACAGGACAATCTCCTTAGGGAAAACTGTACATGAAGTGCTGTAGGGATTACAGTGCAGTCTTCCTACACCTCCTGACGTTCCTGTCTGTTAGACCACAAACTCTCACCCACATCACAACCAATATCTTTAGAAAAAAAATCGGTAACACTTCATTTTAGGGTTCAATTATCGCTATTAACTAGTTGCTTATTAGCATGCATATTACTAGGATATTAACTGTTTATTAGTACTTATAAAGCATATATTAATGCCTTATTCTGTATGACCGTATTCTGCATCCCTTAATCCTACCCAATACCTAAACTTAAATGCTAGAAAAACTACCTTACTAACTATTTATTCGCAATAAATTAGGAGTTTATTGAGGCAAAAATCATAGTTAATAGTGAATATGCGTTCCCCATACTCAAGTGTTACCAAAAAGTCTAATGGAAATGTATAGAAATATGCTTTACATATTATGACAACTTATGCTCAAGACTTATGCTATGAACTAATGCCTAAATGTTGTGGGGGGTGAGACTATATAACACATTTTGATCAACATGACATAAGCAATTGATAATGTAGGAAACAGCAGAGAATTGTACATAATCATTTGCATGGATGTACCAAAGCATTTGCAACTTGTTCAAAGAAATGAGAAACTGCTTTTTTGATGTGCACAAGTGACACAAGTGAAAAAAGTGGACGTGGCCTCAGAGTCTCATCTCCCATTCCCTTTAAAAGCCACTCACCTATAAGCACATATATTACTAACACACCCTTTAAATATAGCACAAATACTGTGCTATTGACTTTAGAGGAGGTTTTTGTTGGTCAATGGAGCAGTTGTTTTCAGTTCCAAAAAATAGCAACGCTCCAACAATGCTCCTGAACACACCTGGTTTTCAGACCAGACGCCCATGGGCGAACAGATGGCGCGAGTGCATTTAATATTTAAACAATGTGACGTTGGATGTGAAAATGATAACTGTGTCGTGCTGAAACTAGCAATAAACTAGGGCCCTAAGAGTTGTGAGAAAATGAGATGCGCGTCATGTTCGGCAGCGGCAGATCTTAAAGTCACAGTAGCCTAATAAACCAGTTGCCGTGATGTCTGTCATTAATGTTAATCAAAGAACAACGGTAACAGAGAAATTTGTAGATTTAAGGTAGGAAGGGCACAGGTAAATATGACATTTATCATAATGGGTTCACTTAAATTAAAAGCCTAATATTTGATATAGCTTTCAATTATACTGTAAAGTTGAATGTCTATCATTAATGTTTAAAAAATATATTTTTCATAGAGACATCAGTATTAGTGCAACTGGCCTTCATTCATAAAAAGATGTCATTACAACAAATATCAACAATCTTTAAGTTGTTTCTGGAGAGTAACAGAAATTATTACAATATAAAAAATTAAAAACTGTTGTTTTTAATAATGATTAATTACAGAAAAAAATTTGATTAATAAGTTGTTGTTGTTTTATCGATTGACAGCACTAAAAAAAAAAAAAATTTCATGCATCCTGGAATAAAAAAATGATATTCTGTGGAAAATTAGGTTCAAATAAAAGAGCTTGAACAGATTGTTCAAATGTTTGATAAGTCTCAAGGAAGTTTTACGTCAGCAAAGCACTTCCACTCTGAGAAAGCTCACTCAGCAAGGACCAAAATCTCAAGCGAAGACAAATGACCTTCCTTTAACCCTGTACTCAGAACAGTACCGTGCCCCATTTCTGTCATATAGTTATATTTAAAAAAAAGAGTAGTGCTGCTATTCCAAATTCAAGTTGTGTTAGTCCTAGCTAGTATTTTGAGTCCCTGTCTGTATTATTTGCTGCAACATTAATTTCACCCTTAATTATCAAAACAACAATCAAATTTTCCAATGCACTGCTAAAAATAACCATGCAAATTGCAAGTAATTACACCACATTATGTCTTACATGGCTGGGTCGAGTTTCATTTAAGAGTTTGGAACCTTTGCACTCGGATAATTATCACTTTGTTTTGTTTTTGAGAGGAGGTCACAGTGCTCTCAGAGTTTGTAATTGTGAAGCGCTGCTTGATTCATCTCTACCAGTGCAGGTCTAATGATGTGAGTGTGGAGTTACCGCCCGACTCTTGTTAGCACTCGTATGCCTCTCGGTTCAGTTGGATAGGAGGCGGTCATCTTTCCCAGCCTCTCTGTGTGGAGCTCACAACATCGATCATCAAAGCTACTAGAAATGAGTCTTTGGACATGCATACAGAAGCTTCAAAGCATGTTTAAGTGCTAAAAAAAAGTATGCTTTTTATTTTGTTTATCCTGAAAAGAATGCTAATCATCGAATGCCATTTGTTTTGATATTTAATGGTATTTTTGAAGGAAGGGTCCGAACAAACTCCTCCCTACACTTGTTTCAAAACGAAAAAAGTTCTTAAAGGTTCTTTATCGACTGATGATTCCATGAAGAGCCTTGGAATTTTCCAACAATCTTTGCACTAAAGATTCTTTATAGTGGAAAAAGGTTCTTTAGATTATTAAAAATGTTCTTCACACTAAGAAGAAAATACTTTTTTTTAAGAACTGTTCACTTGAAAAGATCTTTGGGGAACCACAATGGTTCAATACGTCTGAGAAAACCTATGGAAGCTTGTTTCCGTAACGGAGTAAAAATGTTTTAAGGATAATTGACTTTTTTTCCTCACGATTGCGTGATATAAAGTAGCAATTGCGAGTTATAATGTCAGAATATTGAGATATAAACTCGCACCTCTGACTTTTTTCTTGCAATTGCGAGTTTATATCTCACAATTCTGACTTTTTTTGGCGTGATATAAAGTCACAATTGCGAGTTATAGGCCTGGTTTCACAGACAGGGCTTAGATTAAGCCAGGATTAGGCCTCTGTTCAGTTAAGGCCAAGCGGCAACCTCCCGCAGTTTCTCTTGAAGCCAATACGGAAGTGACATAAACTGCAATTCGTCGACTGGCCACTCAGGGACAGGCTCCAGAAGGGAGCAGAATCTCATTGAGCCCCATGTTAAAATGCCCAACTTTACAGCAGAAAAAAACATGTTTACAGCCTGGGACAAATTGTGGGTTTGGTTTTTGCGGCCCTTCATGACAACTATGAGGGGGGTGATTTTTTTTTATAACTCATTCGTTTAAAGTTCTGCATAATTAAGGGTGTGGCCACTTTGAGTGACAGGTGGATAGCCATTTATCTGCTGTCTGTTAGTCATCACGTCACCTCAGCTCCACCCATGTCCCGCCTCTTTGCCCATTTTCTGTTATCCGGGAGTGACGCGCTGCCTAGATGGCAACGGTCAGCTCGACCCTACTTTACGCTTCAAAACGGCTCTTCAGAATCCTATGGGTGACGTCACGGACACTACGCACATATTTTTTTACAGTCTATGGTTAGGGCATTTGAGTATATTTTATAAACGTGCCTAAAAAAAACATTACTGGTGTGCATCTTAAGACAAATCAATGGCACTGTCATATTATAAGATACATCAGTGCAAGTTGCTTTCAGTTGAAACAGCTCAAACATGCACTTTAGTCTGAGACTAGACTGAAGCCTTGTTGATGTCAGAGTGGTGAGATTAAGGACCCTATTTTAACGATCTGCATGACTTTTTAACCTGAATTGCTCATCTTGCGCTGCTCTGAGACGTGCCAAGGATGGCGCAATCACGTCGGAAAGGTCACGCTAGACGTAGGCGGAAGTACCGCCCCTGTGTTTACAAAGCACTCATGCGAAGACTAATATAAAATGATGTCGGACGATTTTGAAGTTGGAGATGGTGTTTTTTGGTAAAGGCCGTTTGTATTAGTCTTGTCTTGAGGTGGTACTTCTGCCTACATCTAGCGCAGGGGTAGGCAAGTTCAGTCCTAGAGAGCCGCTGTCCTGCAGAGTTTAGCTCCAACCCTAATCAAACACACCTGAACCAGCTCATCAGTGTCTTCAGGATTACTAAAGCTACAGGCAGGTGAGGGTTTTTCAGGGTTGGAGTCAAACTCTGCAGGACAGCGGCTCTCTAGGACCGAACTTGCCTACCCCTGATCTAGCGTGACCTTTCCGACGTAATTGTGCAATCCGTGACGTGATTGTGCAATCCGTGGCGCGCCACTAGATAAGACCCTATTCCTCATCTGGGATCGTGCAGAGCCTCTGAAGCCCTTCCTTTGAAACTGCATTGATTTGGACCTTCAACCATTGGTTGCCATTGAAGTCCATTATGTGGAGAAAAATCCTGGAATGTTTTCCTCAAAAACGTATTTTCTTTTCGACTGAAGAAAGAAAGACATGAACATCTTGGATAAGATGGGGGTGAGTAAATTATCAGGAAATTTTCATTTTGAAGTCAACTAATCCTTTAATAAAGGTGTAATGAGGTATGTTATTATGTGAAGTAAAAGCGGCGAGGAGGAGGAGGGCGCTGGTTATTCACTCCCCCCACCGACAATTCCTGCCGGACGTGACCAGTTACAAGTCTGACTCTCTAACCATTAGGCCACAACTGCCCGTAAAGTCCAGGCCTGGTCCTCAGTACTCTGGACTTAGTAAAGTCTTACTTAACGTAAAGTCCAGGCCTGGTCCTCTCTCGTCCTTCACTGTCGTCACTCCTCCTTTTATGCTTCCGAAGCTCTTCCATGAGAAACTCGAGACCGATCTCACGGTTCTCTGCTTCGTCCTGCTTGCCACAAAAGGCCTTCTGAAGCGAAGCGATGCTTAAGAAAAATATCCATATTTATAACTTTATAAACTATAATCATGGCTTCTGATAATGGCCGTACGCAAGTCTAGTTCCGGCGGAAGTGTGACCTCTGACCCGACACATGACGTAGGAGTATCGTAAGCTTAGTTGAGGTTAGACACCTCTTGTGGTTCAGACAAATAGGGCAGAGCAACAAACTCAAGCTCCTCCCACATTTTTTGTTTTAGACTTCTAATTCGTGACCGGTGTATCCTCTGCTTCTGCGTTCATCAATACGCCATGCGTTGGGTCAGAGGTCACTCTTCCGCCGAACTAGACTCACGTACAACCGTTTCTGGAAGCCATGATTTTAGTTTATAAAGTTTTAAATATGGATATTTTTCTTAGACAAATGTATGGCTTTACTTCAGAAGGCCTTTATTAACCCACTGGAGCTGTGTGGATTACTTTTATGGGCTTCAAAATCTCAGGTATCATTCACTCCCATTATAAAGCTGGGAAGAGCCTGGATATTTCTTAATATAACTCTGATTGTGTTTGGCTGAAATAAGTCATATACACCTAGGACGGCTTGAGGGGGAGTAAATCATGGGGTCATTTTCATTTTTGGGTGAACTAACACTTTAAGCATCAGTGAATAATTTGTCCTGTAGTGGCTAATGTAGGGCTCTATGTTATTATGGAAAACGTGGATGGAACCGATGGTGGAGTTTACTGCATAATGCAGATTTTATGGATTTGCTTTTGCCAATTTTGGTTTAATAAATCACAAACAAAGCTGTACAATTAATCAAATTATTCTACCATTCAGAGTCAAAGCCCTTCACTACAACCTGCCAAAATAAAAGTCTGGTTTAACTGGAATAAAGTAAATTCAATATAATATAAAATATTATTATTATTTAAAATGTGAAAATCCAGGGTATTTTAACTAGTGTACCCTCTAAAAAATGCTGAGAATGGACTAACCCAGCAATTGGGTTGTTTTAACCCAGTGAATGGGTCGTTTTAACCCAGCGGTTGGGTTAAATGTTTGCTTAAAACAACCCAATCGCTGGGTTAGTCCATTCTCAACCCAACGTGGGTTGTTTTTATCCCAGCATTTTTTAGAGTGTAATGCCATTTTTGAGTGTGTCTTACGTATCCAAATAATTTTTGGAGCCACTGTAAAAATACATCCAAAACTGTTTTGGATATATCTGCCTCATATTTATGTCTCAAACCCGGTGGAATTAAGAACATAAACAAATGACGAAACAAGCAGAAATGAAGTGGGTGGGTGATTATACAGTTCTGAATGCTTTTCCTTACTTTTAAGGACATTATTCATTTATCTCATGTCCTTGATTGCATGCAACTCTTATCAGGGCTCAAGGTTTCAGTAGAGGAAGAAGATGATTTCAAGGCCTCAAGGACATTAAGCAGACTCTTTTAACGCGTTCAGCTCAGCGGGCGCGATGGCAAACCGAGACCCGTCAGTCAGACAAAACTACTTGACCTGTCTATTTCGGAGTACTTTTCTCCAGCTTGTCACATGTCAACAACTCCCCCATTGCTTTTTTTCAGAAAAGGTAGAGGTGTTATGCGTAAGCAGGACTATAATGAGAAGCGAATAGTGCATCACAACTGCTCCTTAACATCTGCTAACAGGCCTGTTAGTGTATTCACAGCCAAAATAAACTATGAGAGGTTATTGTGATCATTCTAGCATGCTGGATGCGCTAGAAAACTGAATGGGAGAAATCGGAACTAGGAAATGTTCTGTTAGGCTGTCACGTTTTGATAGAGGCCTTTTTCAAACCTTGCATTAGCTGAAAATACAGTTTTTTTGTGTTATTTGTGAAAAACGAATGACAGTAGTGGCCAAAAGTGACGTCCGGAGTGGATATTTGTTTTAAATGACCATGCATATTTTATACTTTTTAAATATTCTAAATATGAACAAAACACAACATTATTTGACAAAACAAATGACAAAGCTGCAGGTGTTGTTTTACTATGCAAATAAAAAATGCACAAAGCATACATTGACTACGTTATTCATATTTTGTTGGTTCTCGCTTGTTTTTGCATGTGTTCATAATTTCTTTGGCCTGACCAAAAATGACGTCCGCACAATTTTTCATTGCATTATCACAAATAAAACAATTGACTCCAAGCTCCACTATACATAATATAATCACAAAATCCTTATAATATGATATTTGAATAAAGGGTGAAGATGTCAATTTTCCTATATAGGAAAATTTACATCTTCACCCTTTATTCAAATATTATTACACAAATATTATAAACACTAAAAAACTCAACAAATAAATACAGCCCTAAAAGTGGTTCTTTGGCTCGTAATCATACACTAATCATGCAATATAGCACTTAAAAAGGTTCCCCTATGATTACGAGCCAAGAACCATTTTTGGTGCCATATAGAACCTTTTTTTTAAGAGTGTATAGCACCAAAAGTAGTTCCCCTATGATTACGAGCCAAGAACCATTTTTGGTGCCATATAGAACCTTTTTTTTTTTTTTTAGAGTATAGGGGAACCACTTTAAGTGCTGTATAGCATCAAATCTTGGTGCTTCAGTGGTTCTTCAGCGGTTCTATGTTGTGACTGAGGTGCTTTATAGCACCGCTACCCTATACAGAACTTGTTAAGATATGGTGCTATACACTCTAAAAAGAAGGTTCTATATGGCACCAAAAATGGTTCTTGGCTCGTAATCATAGGGGAACCTTTTTTAGTGCTATATAGCACCACTTTTGGTGCTTCAGTGGTTCTTCAGCGGTTCTTCAGAGGTGCTATATAGCACCTTAGTCAAAGAACCGGTGAAGAACCTCTGAAGAACCGCTGAAGAACCACTGAAGCACCAAAATTGGTGCTATTTAGCACTTAAAAAGGTTCCCCTATGATTACGAGCCAAGAACCATTTTTGGTGCCATATAGAACCTTTTTTTTTAGAGTGTATAGCACCAAAAGTAGTTCCCCTATGATTACGAGCCAAGAACCACTTTTAGTGCCATATAGCACCATTTTTTGTTTTTTTGAGTATAGGCTGGGCATCACTTTTGGCCACTATGATATAATTGTTGTTTTTATTGCTGACTTGAAAGATATTTATAAAATACAATTATAGCAAAAATAGTTCTGGAGATTTCAGCCTTTCCTCATTCAAGCAGATGGAGCTCTACACTCTAAAAAAAAAGGTTCTATATGGCACCAAAAATGGTTCTTGGCTCGTAATCATAGGGGAACCTTTTTTAGTGCTATATAGCACCAATTTTGGTGCTTCAGTGGTTCTTTAGCGGTTCTTCAGAGGTTCTTCACCGGTTCTTTGACTAAGGTGCTATATAGCACCGCTAACTAAGGTGCTATATAGCACCGCTACCATATACAGAACATGTTAAGATATGGTGCTATATTGCATCAAAAGTGGTTCCCCTATGATTACGACGAAGAACCATTTTTGGTGCCATATAGAACCTTTTTTTTTAGAGTGTAGTTGCATAAAAAAAACAGACCCGTTTTTCAAGCACCTTATTTATGACCTTTATTTACGTTTTAAAGTCATGCGCCCTCTAGCTGCCGTAAAAATAATGACAGTGTCGTGTTTTGTCTGTCGTCATGACGTATGACTGTCGTTACCAATCAAAATGCATGTTCATTTAAATGCAATGTGTGGAATTTTTATCACCATTTGTCATATTTCCATTTAGCAAAAATAATTTTTTATTAACAACTACACCCACCCCTAAACCTACCCAGTGTTTTATAGTGCATATACACTTTATGAGCACATGCGTTCCCTGGGATCGAACCCACGATTGCATGATCACATGATTACATGATGTTGTATTTGCTCTATCAATTGAGCTACGCAAAACCAGAAATATGACGCAAATAAAAGGAAACAAAGCATTAAAATGAAAGTGTCCTGTTGTAGATAGGGGCGCAACTTTAGTAAACGCTCCTATGGGTCGTATTTCAGGGAAGTGACAAACGACCTATATAGGCGTATTGGTTGGAGGACATGTTGCAATTTCAATATTTTCTTAATAGCCAAGGGTTCTGACTTGCCTTAAAGGGACATAGGGTGGATAAAATAAAATATTATGCATAAAACGATATAACTGCATGCAGCCGATGAGATGAACATTTACGTGACACAACGTTTATTCAAAATGCACTAAATGAAATTTAAATATATATATTGTTTCTTATCAATTGACAAGTAGAGCGCACAACAATACACTCTAAAACATGGTTCAAAAGTGGTTTGTTGGCTCGTAATCATAGGGAAACCACTTCTAATACATACATATCTTGCTTTTTATTCAGCTGAAATCAATATGCTTTTGTGAATAAATAGTTTGAGAGCAAAATTAATCAGTCTTACATTAGTCATGTTAGAGGTTTGCTAAAAATAACTAGTTTGAATCAAGATCTCTGCATCACTGCACAGAACCAACCTTAATTATATAACATACTTTAGCAAATACAATACAAAATGAGACTTAAGTGTGCAAATACTTTTTGGCCACTGTTCATATAATGCCAAACACCACATGGGACCGGCCAGACCTGTTGTTTTTTACATTTTGCAGATAATAAATGGGTTTCAATAGATAACTAATTATTTACTATTCAGATAACTAAATGGGTCATATGTGTTTAGACTATATTTGTGATGGTTATTTATGAAACAGAGCCAGATAAGCACATCTCCAATAGGCTGTTGTTATGTTTTGGTTAGACATCCACACGCCTTTAGAAATGAAATATGAGATGAAAACTGAACACAGACACAAACCCTTTGTCCTGAGAAGAGGGAATGGCACTCCAAATCACACATTAATATAAAATGTGTTTTCATATTTAACATTCTGTACTACAATACAAACATCATTATGCAATAATTGAGATGACTTGTCAACTTGAGAGATTTGGGTGTGTGAGATGTGGTGTGTGGTTTACGTGTTCATAATATTCAAGAGGTTTATTATCACAGTGAATCACTGCCGACACACTATTTTGGGTTATTTCAGCGTATTAATCAAGGAATAATTAACTTAATGACCACTAATGAACATCATGTCCTGTACTTGAGGTGCAACTGCTTTTGAACAGCTTTTATTATAAGAAATAATTATAGTGACATATAATAAGGGCTATTTTTACTCCAGTGAATGTGTCAAAGTCAATATCTGATGTAGATACAAACCTTGAAGTCTTGATATTAGTGCTGTCAGAGCATCTAACATAAAACTTTTTGTTCACATAATATATCTGTATAAATTATTATATTTATATACAGTATACAAGTCTGTGTGCATACATACCACACCCCCCCCCCCCCCCCCCATTTATATACATACACACACATATATTATATAACCCACATATATATATATATATATAGTTCTGGGGAAAAATGTATTGGTATTAATCGCATCCAAAATAAAGGTTTGTGTTTATATAATATATAATTATTATGAATATATAAACACACACACATGTAGCCTATATATTTAAGAAATATTTGTATGTATATACTGTATATATCATTTATCTTATATATAAATATGTTTTGTATAAAAATATTACATATTATTTTTCATAAATATATACATCCATGTGATTAATCATATACACAGTGATTAATCACGATTCATTTTTCCCCAGCGTGTGTGTGTGTGTGTGTGCGCGTGTTTGTTTTTGTGATTTATGAGGACATAAATTTGAAATGACACGGGTATTACACTGGTATTACGACATAAACATGAAATATGAGGACATTTCATATGTATAGTATAAAAACCATTACGCCTATCCTGCGAAACAAACCTGTGTGTGTGTGTGTGTGTGTGTGTGTGTGTGTGTGTGTGTGTGTGTGTGTGTGTATGGATATAAACATTAAACATTTCTACCATCTTTGTCCTAATACAGCTCTTTTAAAAACATGTTGACCACATCGGGGCATGTTGTCACATGAGGTAAGTTGTCATAATGAGAACCTGCTATTTATTCATTCAGATTTGAGATTTTTTTATTTATTGATTTTTTAAGTAAAAACGTCTTCCTTATCATATCAATATCTAGAATGCTATATAAACGAATTTATGAAAAAAGTAATGCAATTACGAAACACTTAAAAAAATTTGAAAGAGCACAAATGCAAAATCGTACATAAATATTAATCCAAAAATTTGGATGATGACATATCAAGCAAATGTGACAACTTGCCCCAGCCAGAAATGTATGGAAAATACATATATCGTACCATCATATCTCCAATGTCGGTCTCCAATAGCTATACTCTGAAATGTGAAGTGTAATGAGTGATTTTGACGTGTATATGATGTGCGGAGATGTGCTTACAGTCTGCTGTGAGTTCTGCTCTTCGGGTTTTCTGTCGCGCTGTTACAGGTGATGCTCTTCTGGGAACATCTGCAGATCTCCGGACACTCGAAGCACACGCCACCGCAGACAGACATCAGCAGAGGAGAGACGAGAAGCAGGAG